>BGZK01002779.1:0-42513 GCA_005406025.1 Eumeta japonica
TGAAATGACAAGAGATAACAAAACTAGATTTTACCAGTTTGCAAGAATCGGCCCGGGTAGCTCAGTCGGTAGAGCATTGGACTTTTAATCCAAGGGTCCAGGGTTCAAGTCCCTGCTCGGGCGCATCACTTTTTTTAAATTTATGTTCTTAATTTTTGCTAATCCACTTTTACACAAATATAATAACATAAAAAAATAATTTTTAAACTAAAAAGCAAATGATTTTTTTTTAATTATCATGATTTTTTAGCAAAATTTTGTAAATATACGTACGTAAATAGTACTTTTAAGGATGAATTTCGAGCAATTTCAAGAGCATTTATGCGCATTGCATATTGGGTTGCATATTGCATTTCAAGTTAACGTGTTTTAAAGAATATTCTGCCAGCAGAATGCTTGAATTTATAACTAATTCTGCTAAATTTCAATACATTTAAACACCTTTAAGGTTCTGCATTTGCAAAGAGGTAGTAAATACCATAAATAACAGAAAAAGTAGTTTTGCGGCTCCATACCTCTTGGTTGTAATAGAAGTGTCACTCTCGGGACTTGAGTTTTTTTTTTGTCTATTTTGTCTATGCCGGCAATGAAATTGCAGTGAGTAGGTGAGTGGGTGTATGATTGACTTCGTTTTGCTCGTAAAATTATGCATTTTGGGAAATTGCTGCAAGTGTTAAATAAACTATTTAAATGGAGAAAATTATTACAGGCTGTTTAAAATTCATAAAATAAAATGAAAAATAAGTAAAGAAATAAAAGCAGAAAGTGGAAGGGGAAGTGGAATGAAAGGTTTACTCATAATTTCTGTGTTAAAATGTAAATTTTGCAGTTACAAAACAGTTCAATAGAGATTAAGAAAATAACGACAAAATTCTCAAAATATGCAAGTAGTGCGAGGGGCTGATCTTAAATACTGAAAACTTTTATTATTTTTATTGCCGATTATACAAATACATACGTTGCACAGCCGAAGGGCAAGCGATTGTTGTGTAGAATTTATTTTCACTTTATCTTGCTCGTGAAAATGCATTTATTGGTCTGCTTGATTTCTTTTTCATTACGTTGAGTGCTATTTGTTGCAATGAAAACGTGTTAAAATGTAATTGAGTCGTTCGTTGACCTCTTGATTTATTGAATTTTCAACGCTAACTACAAAAAAAATATCTTTGCTTAGATTAATTGAATTGTTTTAATATAAGGGACTATTTAATAAATATTTCATTTAAAGAACGCGATCAAAATGCATGTTGTTGTTATTGAAGAAGACTTGTTTGGAATTAATTGGCATGAACTTTAAAGTAGCGCGGATGGGGTGTACATTACAATACAATAGTCCTTAATTTATGAAAATATATAAAAAGAAAAAAAAATCGATTTTAAAATAGGGACTTTCCACGGTAACATGACGATATGTATTAATATTTAAGATGTACAACATTTTACAGTTCTTCTTCGTAGCAAAAAAAAATATGTGGCGGAAAAATTTAGTTAAATTGCATCAAGTCATCGCTTGGCTCCTCCACCCACAAAATGTTTGGATGACATGATATTATATTTGGAGAAGGCATTATATTATATTATTATGTAATCAAGTGTGACGTGCATTTTCCCATTTCTAAAACTAAGATTCTGTTAATGTGCGTTCATAGAAAAGAAAGAAATTTGTACCAGAACTAATTTGATTAATATTTTAATAATTGCAAAAAAAAAAAAAAATGTTGAACTTAGAATAAGGTATGAAAAATATTTTAAATGAACTCGAAGCTATTGATTCGTTCATTAAAAATTAACGCTTTCCACAAACGAAATATTTCGTTTGTTTACATAAATAACTCTAAATGAAATTTAAGTCCGAAAGTTTTAAATATTTACAAATTCATTGAATGCAGTATTAGAAAATTAATTTCAAGCAAATACTTTCAAAATGATTAATAAACATACACAAAATTCATAGACGAGTTATAAAGCAAACATGAATGTGAATTTAAAATTTAAAATCAAACAACATCCCATCTATCCATGTCTTCAACATGTCTCTGAAAGAGTTTTTACATCGGCCTCACCATTTAATGTTTGTGTCTATCCGCAAAATTGTTGTCTCCCAGCATCCTAATAATTTAAATTGTTTTGTGTATACGACCATGTTTCCGCATCTGTGTGACGATTTGTTTGCCAGTAGTTTGTCTCAAGTATTCTTTGCTGCTTTCATAATTGTCTATTTGTTCATATTTATGATTTGATATCTAAAGTATTTAAGCATTTTCTATTTGATCAAATTTAATGGATTTTGTTAAATAATAAATAAATATTTGTCTCTACCCTGTAGTAAACGGAAACATTTAACTTCAGGTCGTCAAGCGGTGTGCCATTTGTCAAATATTTTAGTAAACTTCCTACTAAAATTTGCGTTTTTATTAATTATATCGTTAATAGTATATTCTCAACGGTACTCATATGGCCAGTAGTAAAACTGAGTTGCTACACTCACATTGCCTACAGAGGTACTACAAACAGATACATTTGCTTATCTTGTTATGTATGCTGTGCATTTTTCTAAACATAAACATTTATCAAACAAATAAAAGTTTATTTTGTCATTCATCGTTTGCAAATATTTGTTAAAGCAATAATTTTCAAGGCTTTTTGATAAAGATTCACTGAAAACACATACAGATACTTAAATATGTATTTGTATTTCTAATTTATTTATTATTAAGAAATTATTTCACAATTACAAAAGACTGTTTGGTTTTGTATGTAGGTATGTATGTATGCTGGTATTTGTTTACTTTGCTATTGTTGCATTTAACAAATAGTTAATTTGAAAAATGAAAATTGTGGCCAATTCATTTGCATATATAATATTATTAAGACATGACTCTTTTGTCCAAAATTGTTTAGTTTTCTTTTAGCCATTAAATTGATAAAATCTAAATTCAGAGAATAAAAACATCTTTTTAACATGAGCTAAATATGTATGTATGTATCTCAATTGAATAAATCAAATGGGGTTTAACATTTAACACACAGTTCAGCATGGAATCAATTTCAATAGAAACGAATTTATTTTATTTCAAAATCAGTCGCCACCTGTAACTTTTAAAGATATATTGAGTACAAAAAAAATTGTTGAGTACCCGATTCGTTGGCTGGAACAATTTGCGACAGTACTGAAGTAAAATTTTTCACGCTTTTCCAATCATGCCGATTCATGTTTCATACAGGCTACACTGGCATTAAATACTTTTTCAATATAAGAACATAGATCGCAATTTATGTAATTGTAAACAGTTTTAATGGAAAAAAATATATGGAAATTTCTTTTGTTGCAGAGTTTCTTTGAACTCGAATCTTCCCCCACACCATTTGATATATTTTGGGAGTTGAAAATTTTCCTTAAATAAAACCACCACAGCAACACTAACGGCTATCAAAAGCACTACAAAAGATGCGAACAGGCAGAACAAAACAAAAAAGCAAAACATTACCTTCGTGGTTAAACAACAGCAAATCATACTCAAACTCATCGCTCAAACATGATGTAATGCAACCACCAATTTCCCGGCATTTTTTCAAAGGTTTCATACAAAATTGTAACGAACAAAATTTCAGTTTATCGCGAACGTTTCAACTTGATTGCCGTGCAGAAAGCGTAGTGAAAATTTAGATTTGATCATAGAAATATATTGAAAACATTTTACTTTTAAAATGGGAAATTAAGAACAATTTAACGATAAATTACGAGACAATCTTAAAAACGTTATAAAAATCCAAAACGAATTTATACAATGAAAGTGTTTCTTTTATTACAAAAAGAAATAGTATTTGCGTGTGTGATTGTAAGTCAGTACTAAATTGGACTTGTCTACCCCGTTCCCCTTGGAAAATGTAATTGATTTACATGTGAATACGTAACTCTAAACAAATATTGACATAAAAGAAAAAGTGTTCGAAACTTAATTGATTTGAAAATGAAAAACAAAACTATTGATAATGAGCGCGTCTGTGGGTAAAATGTGCTGTCAGTGTCGACAAATGATAAACAAGTAATCAAATATTTACAACTTACAAATACTGAAAAAGGGTAATAAATAAAAAATAATGTATATTTGGGTCAAAGCAACAAAATAGATAAGTTTTGAAATCATTATTAAACCTTTTATACCATAACAAAACTGCTAAAAATCAATTTCCTTAGATAAGTTTATAACATGAAAGGTAAAAAATTAATGAAATAAATTATCAATTTAAAAGTTTTTCTTGATCACAAAAATTAAAATTTCACGCCTTTTGGCCATAAATAATTATACCTATTTATATTGATAATGCACACACACACACACACACATGTATGAAGTGGTGTGCACAGTTCATTTAACATTGTAAAGATTTTGTATAGCATCTCAGAGTTGTGAAATTCCTTAAACGTCGCTAACCAAAGATTGGAAAATAAAAATTCCTGCAATATTCCTTTAAGTCGAAAACAATAATTGTTAAGCATTTATGTAGTAAACGAACACAACAATGAAGGAGTAATAATATTACAGTATGACAATTTCGTTGATAAAACGTGTATAAGTACTTACAGAAGAAGAAGAAGGAGGCAGGGAGCAAATAATGCTAACAAGGATTAACAATGGATTACCTGACATAAGCAGCTCCCTGTCTACAAAAAGCAACAAAATAATCAAAAATAACAGAAACGTTATAAAGAGAAGCGCTTCCACTTCTGCTGTTGAAGCTCTTTTTTCAAAAGATGGAAAAAGAAAACTTCAAGAATAAAAGACTTACTTTTCTACAAGCACAGCCAACGAATAATAAAAGGTAAGACAATTATATTATTAATTTTATAATATGTCTGCACATTATTTTGAGTAAAATATATTTAATATTGGACTGCAATTTCGGGTGGCTACATTTTAACTTGGCGCTGGCTAAGGGCAGGATTCGATCGGCTGGTTAAGCCACTTTCCACAAAAACACTGGTAACAAATGTATGGAATCTTATTGAAAAGTAGACAGCCTAACCCGACGGCTGATCAGATCCTGTGATGATGTTTTACTACACTGATTCCGATTTCTGTTTTATTTTTTGTCCCGTAATATGAATATATAGAAATGTCTCTCGCGCCATATAACCCTCATCGCAGTGGCAAAAAAATTCAGGTAACAATCGCTGCTAGACCGAAATGCTTGAAGAAAATATCAGAAAAATATTAACAATTCAACCAGTTCATGCGATATTTTCACCCAGATGAGATTCTCTATAATGCAACGGTCTGATTGAAGCTAATTGGACCTCGGAATAGCAAGATTCTTATTTCTCACGATTTAAGTGGAAGCCGCGTTACACTTCCCAAGACTTACTTAAAGGAATAAAAATACTGAAGGATTTCACCTTAAGGATTTGACGACAGATATAATCGAGGGTTATCAGCACTTCTGTTCCTCAGAAGTAGAGTGCCAAGATGTGATATGTTGAGAAGGCTTAAACTGTTCTTCTGAGGCTATAAAAAATAGTGAGTAAAATTCAGAAGTACTTCCTTAGGTATTGCATCTGAAGTGCCTTGATGTCTATACACAAATCCATATACAAATGAAATTTCTTCTGTTATCAAGTCCTCCAACATATGTGAGAGGATGAAATCATTTATATCACTACTTTTCATAGTGTTCTAGCCCGATGGCGGACTCTTGTTACACCTCGCTCAAAAGGTCTGGCTTAGCACTATATAAAAATCCAAGATGACTGGCTTATCACTAGCAACTTTCAAAACACAAATCAGTCTTAATGTACAAGTGCAGTCAGGGACTGTAAAATTGCTTCTCCACAAGCCACCACATTCCAGCCAATTAGACTCATCGATCGTGATTGGCAGAGTTTCTCCTGAGGCACCAAATCTCCTAGTATCGATATAATCTGCATATCTTCAACAACAAATTTACATGACGAGACATCGGTGACTTACGCTCTAACGTCAAAAAGATTTAACTTGGCGAATTTGCTTGTACAAGCAGTCGGCTCATTTGTGATTCGTTTCAGTTGATTTTTCGATTTAATTTTTCGGCGAATTTAATGTCGAAAGGTTTGGTTGCAACCATATTTCACCCTGCATACATTGATTTACGAAATTGTAAGCAAACATCTTCCCTGAGTCGTTTGCTGGGTTTTAATCCTTGACTTTGAGTGTGTGCACGCGTGTATATCTTGTATCTGTCCTTTGCTGTCCATCCATCTGCTTTTACGTACGATTATATCTCTTTATTTACTTATTTATCCACCACCTACAGCTCTCAATAGAGGGCAAGGAAAAGGAAACTTCTTAGCTTTTTATCACATGCCATTGCAAGTTAAGATTGTGTTTTAATATTTTATTTTCTTTCTCTGATCCTTGGACTTTCTTTTTCTTTTTCTTTGGCTGCTGGCATTTTCTTGTTTAACTGATTTCTTTTACGTTTTATATTTTGTATATTACTTGCCTCATGAACAGTAAGTCCTTTGCAATTTATTTATATATTTTTTTTCTTCTATTTAAGTTATTGACGAAAATTCTTTACATTCATTGTTGTTAAATTTTTTCTCGTGTACAAAAGTACAAGTCTTGTAAATAATTTTTTTTTCTAATTTTTATGGCAGATTTTTATTATGGAAATGTTTTTTTTTTGTTGTGTACAAAAAACGACAAAATAAAAGCAAAGAAATAATGGAAAACCACAATAAAAAGCTAAACAAAAATGGCAAAAGGTACCTGAGGATATAGTAATTTTAATAATAAATAGATTTTATAGTCAATCCTTAAAATGATGGGGAGGAGGGGTCGGGAGGGGAGGACGATTTTTTGTGGCACGAATATGCGGGGAGGGTGATTACAAGAGGCTTTTGTTAAGTTATTTTTAATTAAATTCAAATTCTTATTTCATTCCGCTATAAAATGATAAAATTGTCACTCGAGGAGGCAATAAATTTAAATTGACAGAAAAGTTTAGAGTTCAGTTGTAACGTCATGTCACTGTATGCTGAAATTAGGTCTGAAAACAAGCTTGTTTTCCGCATTTCATCCTCGAATGAAATATTAACTTGAATTTGTGTTTTTACGTTTGATTCTTGCAGCGAAATTACTTTGCATCAAGAGCATTTTTATGTTCAATTGGATTGCCATGTTTATCTGTATTGTAATACAAAAAATATGTATAAAAAATTCAAGTTGCATTAAGAACGTGCATCACATAAATTAGTGCACAATCAATTAGTAGTGCGTTACATTGCCCTGAAATACAAAAAAAGCAAAAGAACCCCTTCAACAGAAGTGCAAAAGAATAAAATCAACGCACATTTCTGCGTTAAATCAACTCATCATTGACGATTTTTGTTAATTTTCCTTAAGAGGCTGCCATCGATGGCGGAGAGATGGCTTTGCTGATGTTTTAATACCTCCTTCTTCCATCAACAACGGAATGAGATGAATGCCAGAGTGGATTCAAATAAATTCGTATTGAACAGCAATTCAATTTTCATTCACCCGCTTTTTAACTTTTCTTTTGTTTCTGTTCTTTAGTTTTCTGGTACAATTGGAATTGTTTTCACAAATATCATTCAGTTAATTTTAGAAAAAGATTCTGTTTTACACTCTCAAGCAAAATGTTGGTAAAATCAAAGTTTTCGCCCAAAACATTATCACAGAATTATCTTGCATTTCATCACTGTCCGATTAAACTCAAAGTTTTATTAAAATAATAAAGATAAAAAAGGAGTCTTAATTGCTAACAAACCTATAGGGAAATCTAAAGAGCTCAAAAACGCTATTAAGATAAATGCCAAATAATGTTTGTTGAGCAACGAAGCTATCGCTTTCCACTTGAGCCTATTTCATTGAGCAATATAATACAAAATATGTGTTATCATCCCTGCATTTTTGTACGAATAGAAAAAATGTTGACTAGAAAAACTTAATGTAGGGCGATCCTGCGTTTGCATTTTTGGGAAGAATCCTAGAAATATTCCTACGATGGAAAGGCGAGAAAAAGTTTGTGAAACTCAAGCATTAAACACATGCGACACAGCAAACTACACGAGCACCGACTGCAAATGTAGCCAAAACGTCAGCTACTTGATTACTTTGGAAGCGGCAGCCAAATCATCAAGATCCTACAAATAAACTTTATTGGCACGAATGTTGCTTTGAAACACCTTTTTTTTATTATTAAATTAAAATAATTAAACTGTTTTGACGCAAGAAAAAGTAAGAAAGAAAAGGAAATAGAATTAGATGCAAGTTAAGTACAGGCCTACGCCAAAGTGACAGTTACTAAGAGCGCCTGTGTGAGAGATGATCGTCGGTGGCCTGCTGTGTGGAATGTGTTTTATGCTTTATTATTGCTTCCTCACTTTTTTTGAAGCAGACGAACAGCCAAGTCGGGCCTAGATAATTTCAATGCACACAAAGTTTTTTCTGCCCATTTCATCCCATATTCTGTTGCCTAATGCAACCATTTTTCGTTTTGTGAACATGAATTTTGTGCTTTAGATGCGATTCCTTGAGTGTACAATCATCACTTTAATTGAAAATACATTCATATAAATTTGGTATAAAATAAACTCTGCTGCACAGAACTCCATTAAGGACTTAAGTTATTTAAGATTTTAAGAACATCATAATTTTCACTGAAAACTACGCTTTACGAAATGAAATTGTTTCCAGTTAATTGTTTGCCATAAGGCACACCAGCTCAGATACATATGTACATATGTACGTATGTATGTATGTTTGTATGTACATAAAAGCAATAATCTTTTGCTTAATTTTAAAATCATCTTCTGCAAAGAGGGATCATTGTTATACAAAAGCAAATACAAACATACATCTGTATGCAAGTCTATATGAAGAAGCATGTGGCATGAGAAATTAATGTAACACAGCTAATTACATTTCAACAAACACTCTAGGCTGGAAAGGTTAAAAATAATTTTTTTAACACATTAACATTTGGATGATTTACATGCAAATATTGTAAATGATTTAACGAAAATAAATAAATAAATACAGGCGAACGAAAATAAGTAAGTAAGAACCAAGGAATAAAAAACAATTTAAATGAATTGTATTTGTCAAAGAATGAGTGAGTGGCGTCACAATTCTGTCACATCATTTACCGGCAGGCAGCAGCTACATATAATTCTTTAATTTTTTTTAATTTACCTTTTATTGTTTATATACACATCTAAATCCCTTTAGACGAAAAATAAGTGAAATAAAAATTTATACAGATAATAAAAGTTACTTTAGCAAAGTCATAAAAAAAGATTTCCAATTCTTCTGGTGGCTGCCAACGCACGTCGCTCATATTAAACACATTTAGCATGACAATTTAACGCAATTATTAGTTATATTCGCTTCGTTGGCAACGCCAATGGCTGATGGGGAATTTTACTGTCTCACACAGTTTTTGTAGCATTTTTGTTTCTTCTTATTGTGACACTTTTCCACAGGTAACATTATTTATGCAATATTTCAGAAAAGAAAAGAATTATCACCACAAACACGGGTAAAACCATCTGTCTGTCTGCCTGCCTGACTGTTTGAGACAATATTTAACACAACCAAGTGAGAATTTCATTTGTAACAAATTTAGTTATTTGCCATGCAAATATTTATTAACCAAACGTACACAACAAAAAGTTTAGACGTACGATTGCTGGTTTGTTACTTTTGAACATTTTAGCTGGAACTTAAATAAAGTATTCAACATACAAACATATTTTGCTAATGTTTGTGTGAAGAAAGCATTATTTAATATTTGACTTGGTATCTTGGAAATGAATGCAAACAATCTGAGGCTCACGCATTAGGGAACGCTTAGTGAGTGAGAATGTTCGACATTTATACTTTATTTATTTCTGTTACGCCCATAAAGCCCAAACTTTTATGGATGTGCTTGCATGTTTAATTAAATTTTCCTTCGAAAGTATTATTTAATGTCGGTGCACATTTAGGCAAAGAAAAGATTTCGTGTGTGACAAAGTTAACAGTGGCAGAAATTAAAAAAAACAACCTTCTTGCCCCACATACCGGCCAGCTATTTTGCAGTTGTTATTCTTTGAATAAATTCATTTACTGCTCGTAATTGTAGCCAAATAAAATCTTAAATAAATAAGTTATGCTAAAATAAATAAAACTGCTGATACAGTGTAGGATTTTCTTTGAAAGAAAAAAAAAACAAAACACCAGGAAATGAAGTTTTTGTTCGCTTAAATCCAAAGAACATTTTGTTTTCGGAAGACATATAAGCAGCACCGGACTATAGAAGTAATGTATTTATTACTAACTCTAGCACCGCTGTCACCTTTACATAAATACTAGTATTAGATATCCTCCCAGTTTCTATGTTGTCCAGTGTAATATACTTACGACAACAATTCTCACACACACTTTAGCTTATCTTCCATTTATGTTTGGACATGAACCAAACTGTTTTAAAAGCCAATTTTAATATTCCAATTTTCCTCCAACATTTTTCCTCTTATCACGAAATTTATCGCTTTAACGACCGTTTGCGTCCACTCCTTTAACGAACGTGTTAAAATGCTTCGAACGAAACAGAAGCATTCGAAAACCCCTCAAGTGTTTGCGTGTGTGTCCACCCTTTTAAATGCATGTATACATATGTGTATGTGTTGTTTATAATTTTATTTTCATTTCTGAATACGGCGAGGTATCAACGATAATACTTAAATACAACGCTGTTTTACGGCTACTTATGGCATGATAAATGTCAAAACATAATTCAAGCCAAACAAAAGAGCAACAAAGTTAAAACTAAATCAATACGATGCAACACAACGTTAGAGAGGAAAAGAAAGAGCAATTTCTATATAAATATCTTCAATTTATTAGCGTTATGGCGTATATTACCGGTCTTATGAATAGATTAAGATTAAACTGTCAAGTAGAGTTAATTTAAATTTTATTGAGGGATTTTATGTGTCTGTCGAGCAGTTGTTATATTTCAAAACTCGACTAACAGTGTGTCGTCTTTAATGTATGCAGAAATGTCATTTTGAGTATGAAAGTATTTGGGGAAATTATAAAAATATTTTTACATTTCAATTGTAAACTTTTCTACGAAAGAAAGTTTATTTTTTTCTGTTAAATTAGTTAATTTAATTTGGAGGTGAGTCAAAAGATGTTTGTTTAATCATTTTGAGTGTTATTTCAACGCAACGATATTTATGAAAGCAAAAGTGTTTTCAGTGAGTGTATGGACTTTTGTTTTCTAGATGGTCACAAAATACACTTAGAAAAAAAGCTAATGGTTGGACTTTCCAGCCACTCATTGATGGGATCTCAAGTAAGAGGAATACATTTTGCTGATGTTTAGCAAGTAATTTCCTGAAAGGGACAAATTAATGTAAAGAGCTTAATATTATATTTCCAATAGTAAAATGTGGCAAACTTTTGTTATCGATAAGATACGAAAGTGACTTTATATAATAAAATTCACGCTTAGTTGCAAGACATTTTTCAAACTTAAGGGCTTGTAAAGAAGTAATGAAAACAGCAATTGAAATGAGAGTCAGCCATATAAAGATAAAAATTGTTCCAATTGTTTAATTTTCCTTCAAGACAAGCTGTAAGAAAATTGAAAGGATAAATATTCAGAATTAATTATTTTTAGGTCAAAAGATCTTTATGGTTGTTTTGCCTGTCTCGTCAGTATACCGAGCATGTAGACATGCTGAAAGACTAGAAAAAACAACTATAAAAGTCTTTTGACCAAAAATAATAAATTTCGAATAAAATTTCTTAATAACGAATAAATCATTTTTGAATAACTAAATATTCAAAGTAATAATCAAACATAGGAGAATGTGAATAACAGTTGTCATATAGTTTTTCTGGTGTATTTAATCAATTATGTATATCAATCTTGCCCTTTGCCACTTTTGCGTGTGTAAGTGTTTCAACAGTGGAGTTTCAAAGATTTTTAACTAATGAATTTCTTATCTAATAGGTTTTGTTTCTCCTTCAATGTCTATCGTATCTCGTATCTGAAAGAAGAACAAGCAAAAATCAAGTGTGTTCTTCAAGTTTTCATAATGTCTTGGAAGCATGAAAGCAACACCAACAGAACATCACAAATGGAATGATGGTGGCGTCAATATTTGTCTACCAAGGTGTCTACAACTCCAAACAAATAAATAAATTTTATGTTTAGACAAATTTCCATTTTATTAAATGTTTAAGTTATCAAGTCAATAACGAAAAAGCATTATAATACAATTTTAGCTGTTCGAAGAAAAAACAAAAAAAACAAAAAAACATAATAATGAGTTGTTAAAAGTTGTGTATCTACCAGATTGTGTTTTTCCAATCTGTGTGTTTGTGTTGTTGGTGAATGACAGCGGTGACGACAATGAAAGCTCTAGTGGGAGTTGGCATCAATTGTATAATTTTATCAGTGTATGAATGCACTTTAAAGTTGGTGCGTTTATATTTCTTTCATGGCTTATTGGCAATTATGTTAATGGTTTAGGAATATTTAATGAACGCAAACTACTTCTGCCTGCTGCCACTCAAGCACACAAAGGGCAGCCAACAAACAATTGTTGATTATTGAATTGCTTAAGCGATAAATTTTAAATTGAAATGTTTTCCAATTGTTGGTTTTTTTTTTCTTCTTTTGTACAGATTTGCAGACAATCAGACGTTTAACAAGACGAAAAAATTTGCCTGTAAATTATTTTTTCATGGTTAATTTGTGCGAATAAGGCAAATTCTTTTCTTTCAATTTTCACAATTTTACTTAAGATATTTATTTCCTGGTAAATAAATAACTGGGGAGTTGTCAGGAGGAAGATTTTGTGCTTAAAGTAAAACTTGGGAATAATAAAAAATTTAATGGCGGAGCTATAATTTCTTAAAAGGGGGGGGGGCGCAACAGACGCTGTACTTTTGCTTATTCCTTTGGAATGTTCTTGCAATAAAATATCTTTGATAGATTTAAGATTTCGAGAAAACTTAAGCAAGGGGTTTGAATTTGATTTCAGCATTGTAATTTTATAGCTCAGCTCTATCATTGCCATTCATCGCTTCTCAAGCTTCTTATGATACTATCAGCTTGTGAAATAATCAAAGTCATATGTGTAAATTCGTGGCTTTAGATATTTCTATGGAACTGTGCTGCAGATTTGCTTTTGGTGCCGTCGACTTTTTACAAATTGTTACAGCTGGGGTCTCAGCCCCATTTGCCCATCTGCCTATAATCTCTGAATGAAGAAACAGGGTTGATTTCAACGCTGGCAAAAGCCAGTGTTGCCTAATGTACCTCTTCATTTATGAATGTAATAAATGCTGAAGAACGATGTAGCTTTTCCTGCCGCTTCATCAATATCGAATATGCTCTTTCTTTTCATTTTATATGTACATATACAGAATTCAGAATATACAGAATTCAGAAAGATGAGACAGTGGTAAAACCAGCGTTTAATTAGTATTTAATTCAAAGTGAATTCGGCTACAGTGTTTCTTTCATTTCTTTTTTCTCACAACTTTGCTTTTTAGAAACGAAAATGTATTTAAAATCCTTAAAGCGGAATTTGTGTCACGTGCGGTGTATTAAGTACGTTACTAAAAAAAATTGTTGGCTACGATGGACCGTTAACATTTAGTTGTTGTAGTAAACTAGAGGAAGTAACCTACTTTTACAGTCAGAAAAATTCTTGGACATTCTTACTTCTGTTCCACGTGTCACATAGATCAGGGCTACATTATTTCGATTAGATAATCTATTTTTTTTTTGTGATGCCTAAGAGACATTATTGCCAATTTATTTATCCAGCTTTATTGAAATCTATTTTGCTTTACATAAGCATAAATATCACGTATCATACAATGGAAATTCCCATATTATTTGGTTTTAAATCTTGCCATTTAATTTTACAATTTACATTAAAACAAAGAGAAGTATTTCAAAATAAATCCTGCATGCATATATTTGTCTTAACTTTTAATAACATTAATAATAACTTGTTTGCCTTAAACATTTTTCTTTTTTTAGTGTGTAAATGAATTTACTTTTATATGTTTGCCAACTCCTGCACTCAACTTGAACAGAATTGTCTTGCAACTTTGGCTAAATCTTATTTGTTGTAATTTTTTTTTATTTTGTTTGCTTAAACTTTTGAGTTTATTGTTACTTTTCCTTTATCATTTTGTTTATTATTTTCATGTTTATTTTTCCTACTCTCTCATAAAACTTGCACACATCGTGCAATAAATAGAAATCCTTTGGAAAATATTTAAATGCAAATTTTCATTTTAACAGACAAAGACATCATGTGTGTGGGATGAATTGCATTTGTGTTGCTAAGCAAAATTACTTGAAAATAATAACTTTATAAAATTATTTTTTCTTCAATTTAAAACCGATTATTTTAATCACATTAATATTGTTAATTTTTGTTGCATTTAAAATTTAAAGCCAAATAATTCGTTTTGAAAATTAAAGCAAAATGGTTCTTTTACATAAGTTTTAGCCGAGTCGTTTAACTCGAATATGGTTTTCTGTCATTGTAACATTTTTATTTTATCACAAAATATTTGCTTGTAGACTTCCAGACAGTTAGAAGTTTATTTTAAAGTTTTGCTTAAGGATTTGCAAGAAGGATGCCACAACCAAAAGTATTCTGACATGAACACATGCATTAATGTTATTTGATTCATAAACTTATTTCTATACCTATCGTTGGATAAAGAAGAAAGAAAAACTGTGCAGGAGAAAGAAATTTATTTTACATTAAAAATTATAGAAACATTTACGTTTTTTATATTAAAAGCACAGTTTATGAAACCCATTTGTTAAACACCAGCTGTGACTTGAAAAAAAAATTAAAATCATTGAATTTTTAATCGATTTTAGCAGAAGGTTGATCAGCTTCAAGGCGAATTCGTAACGCAGCTGTTTCAACTTGGCCAAAATTAATCCATTGTTGTTCCTTTGACAACTTGATTCTGTAAGATTTTCATTGTTTGAAGGAAAAGGAAACTTGTTGGAAATTAGTTGCAGATTTAGACGCAAAATTGAAATTTCTATAAAAAAGAAAATTTTTACCGAGCAATTACGCTGTGCAACATGTTCAAACTTTGTCAAAGCCAACAGAGTTTGACGATGAATTGCAGGTACAAATAACAAAGCTCTATGCCTGTATTAAAGTTTTGAAAAATCCCGCTGTAATTTTCATTTGGAACAGGTTCAAAATTTAACCATGTTTGCCTGTTCGTTCAAGATATGAGCCAATGAAACCTCATGCCAATGTAACCTTCTTAGAGAACATATTTGTAAAACTTTTAACTCTCTAACTGTCAGTGAAATTGAACAAGTTTCTTAAGGTCGTTGAGCTGAAAATTTGCCTTCCAGTGCAACTGATAACTCGATATGATTTCTTTCGAAATTATGTCATTTTAATTTACTTCATTCTGCTGTCTTTGTTTTCGGTAATTTTTTTCTAGAAGCGTAATCAGTGATTTGATTATTTTGAAACTTTCGAAATGTTGTTTCTTCAGGTATTAGATATTAATTGACTCCATGAATAAATTAATTTTAAAGAAAAGTGCGTCAACAAAGTCTCATGACTCACTTTTGAAAACATGCCAACCATTTGCTTGAAAAAAAAAACATTAATGAGTCTTATCAATGAGCAACCAAATCCAAAACTATTTCCCAGAATACTTAAGACAATAAAGACTTTTTAAATAACATTTGGCTAACAATAATTGCTACCTTTTTCTTCTAATTTCTATACATTCTCCACTAATTCTCTTCTTAAAGGCAGGCACTTTAAGAGGTCACTTTATTTTTGTTACTATAGATTTTATTATTATTACTCAAGTTGAATATAAAGATCAGAAAATATATTTCTTTTAAGTAGTTAAAATTAAATTGAAATGTTTAATCTCACACAAAAAAAACTAAATTTGAGGAAAATTTCAAAACAGAAAAGCAATCTGTTTATTGCAAGTTTTACGGGTACTTTTAAGTATTTTTTTTTCAATTCTTTTAATCGATTTGTGAGATGCAGACAATTTGCTTTGGCTGCTTTTATTTCAAATTTAACAATGATCTCTTACAGATAAAATTTAATTGAAATATACAAAATAATTGAAAAGGAATGAACGTGAAGATTACCAGCTTTATTTTTGTGATTATATTAAAAGAATTTAATTAATTTTCGTATGAAAGCTTGATGAATAAAATTAAATGCAAATATTTTCCTAAAGCAAAACATATGAAAATTTCGTGTTTAAATTGAAATTAAAAGTTTAAAAATAAAATACCAAAACCGATGTGTGGTCTTTTTGTGAAGCTGTTCATAAAATTTTAATGATTTTTAATTCTAGCATTCAATTAAAATTTGTATATCTTTGGCGCTGGGAAAAAGGTTTGAATACTAAAATCTGTTTGCATTTCTTGGGGTTCTTTGGTAGTAAATAATTTACGACAAATTCAACTTTCATGCATTTAATTATGACTGCTTAACACGTTTAATATGAAATGGTGTAATAAAAATATAAACAGTCTTTAATGTACATATGTATACTTTTACTTAAATACCCTTTTAAAACCGTATTGGAAACATTTAACACAGGAGAACTTAATCACACTCGATCCCCAACAATGTTTTTTTTATTTAGTATCGATTTTTGTTTAAAGGACTTTCATGCCCATTTAAAATGTTTATCGATATTGGCTTTGTTATAAATTCTCTCCAATCATGACAATTTCATATTAAACTGCAAAGGAAATAAAATATGAAACCCTCTGCCACAATTAATAACGGCGAAATAAATTGTTATTAAACACAACAAGCAAAAAGGGAAAGAAAAATAAAATAAAAATTTACAACAAAGTGACAACAAACGAGTGTGAAAAATAATAAAATGAAACCGATTAAATGGAGATGTGCAAGTGAGTGGGAACCTATACAACCTTTTTCGCTTCAAAACATTTTAGCACGTTTGCCCAAGTTTCAAGGATTACTTGGCAGGCTTTTCCTTCATTTTCCAATATTCAGCTGTCAAAACAGCTGATCATTTCAAAGCATGACTACGATGCTTGCATTCGCTCTACACTTTGTGCTCTTTAGCTTGTCACATGAACTTACACTGATTGTACTCTTTTCTGTGTAAACCGTGTTATGGACATTTATCGGAAAACATGCTCACGTGAGATTAATTAGTTCACTGTTGTGTAGCTGAGTATGATGTAAGGTAAATTAACATTACGATTCCGCAGCCCTGATGGCTGAGTTCTACCACTCAACAGTCGCGTATTGCCCCTCAAGCGGTTGCGCGACTAGTGATCTAATTTCGATTTCAAAGTGTTTGATCGTATGTTATAGACCCAATAAATATCACGATATTAGACCCACTTAATATATTTTAATACGTTTGCCAGTGCCCTTAAAAATTGAATCACGACACGCCATTCGCACATCTCGACTATAAAATAAAAGTAATGTGAATATGAAAAATAATGCAAACAAATTTTATGACTAAACAGCAAAGCCCCAAAAACCCGCTAATATTCTGCTTCAATACAACCAGACAGGCAGCAACTGGCTGCAAACAAATAAATAGGTATTTAGAAAATATAAAATGAAATCAATGCACGTGAAGTGACATGTATTTGGGAAAATTAAAACAAAAAACAAGAAAATCGAGTAAAATTTTATAACTGAAAAGCCAAGAGTCGTAAAAATGTTGTTTGTTGTTGATTTTTAATAATTTTATGAGTTTTATCCTTCAACGTAACGCAAATATTTCAACTTTGAACATAAACTTCAAAAAAAACCAAAAAAAAATGGTAAAAATACAAACTGGCTGACTGACTGACTAACTTGAATAGATGCCTGATTTCTTTCCGTATTTGATTTTCTGCTTTTATTTATTTGGGAAATAAAATGTTTCGCCAGCTAAACATACAGGCATAATAAATGAATAAGTTGTAAAAATAGCAGATTTCGTTTTACGCCACAATTTCATGTAAAACCAGCATTAGCAACAATTGAACAGAATAGTTTTCTTTTAATTTTATATTTCTTTTTTATAACTTTTCTTATTTTTTTTTTATTTAAAAATCAATGGGGCACGTTCTATTTTAACACTTTTCGTTTACATACAGCCAGACCCATCTGGAAGCATTCATCAATACGAATGCTGCTTTGCAACATGTTGAACACCTTCTCCTTAAAGGCAAAACAAAGAAAAACAGCACCGAAAGCAAAGATAAAAAAATTAATAAGCCGGCAATAAACAATCATGTTTTAACATGAATTTGTTTTTTTTTTCTTTGATTTTTACATTTATCTATTTTGTTGTTTTTTATGTTTTTTCTCTTTGACTTCTGAAGAAGCTGACTTGACTGAATGACTTCAAACTGAAAGGAAAATAAACTAAACCAGAACAAAATAAATTTATAATAAAAAGAAAACTTTATTATTTTTGTGTTTTCAGTTTCCTGGTTCTCTCCTGAGGAAGTTTATTTGCTGTTTGGGTGTAACTTGGAATGTGTTTATATTTTTGTTGACGTAAGAACTTTTTCTAATTGAAAAACATTGACAATTGAATGTATTTCATCTTCAGGGGAATGACTTTTCTCTCATTAGGCCTGCAGCAGAACTGAATTGTCTGTAGAAAATCCAAACTTTTCATACATAAAAGTCCTTGACTCAGGTTTAACAACCGGACAGTGGGCAATTTTACAATCATACTGAAAATCTTCATTACATTTTATTACACTGTATAACAAATAAAGGCTAATAATTCAAAAATATTCATTCGCTATTAAGCAATTTTATTTGAAATTTATTACTTTGGGTCAAAGACTCTTTAGTTCTTTGCTTAGTCTTTCAACGTCTATATGCCGCCGACATTTCGCTGATGCTACTCAGCTCGTCAGTAGACTCGAAAACCTTGTTAAAAATAATGTTCAAACATTTACTTCATATTCTATTATTTCAAAGACAAAAACAACTTTTCGTATTGCAATACATATAGATGTGCTGAAAGACTAAGGCAAAACAACTAAAAGGGTCTTTGACCCAAAGTAATAAATTACAAATGAAGGCTTTAGAAGAGTACTAGAACTGGAGAATGTAGGCTCAATAGTACTTATAACAGGGAATACACCAGGGTATTTAATAAAAATTACAAGTCCACCTCTAACTTTTAATGAAATTTGCTTATTATTGCTACATATATTTAAACACTATCATCAGCTTACTTTTGTGGAGCCACTCACTAACTTTCAAGCTTTTCAGATGCATATAAAAGAAAAAAAGTTGACCAAGAGTTGCGGCAACCTGAGGGGTTGGGATCATTATCGCATTTATACTCTTCAGATGCTCTGACCAAACACGGGCTCGATGAACTTGGAGAGAATTCAGTCAATACGGACACAGTTTTGGCTGCCAAACTTATGCCTATAAAAGATTATCGGCCCAATATTTTAATATTTATTTATTAACTTATTAATTCAAAAACTTTCATGCTTGTCGGCGGATTGCGGCTTATGGCAGCAGTAAAATTTAGCAGATTTGCTACTTCACACACAGAAATTGTGTGAAAGTGTAACTAATTTAAAAGCGATTATTTAAAAGTCGGGCTTTGTCAACATTAAGTTTAACAATCGTTTTTAAATAAGAGAACAAGTGTTCTGGTCCACATTTGAAATAATCGTTGTGCTGATATTTTGTTATCACTTTACGTTTTCACCTTCTGTTTCTTTTCTCTTTAAATGGTCAGTAAGAGGAGATGAGACATTAATGGGAAAAGTACAATAACAAGTTACAAGAATGCACGGTAGTCAATGGTTATCGAAAATGGAAACATTTAGCCACCACTAAAATCACAGCCAAAGGTATTGATTGCATTCTGTGTGTGAGAGTGTGTGTGTTTTCGATTCTTAAAGGGTGTTTGATGTGGTTGATTAAATAGATACAAAATGGGTGGATTATGTCAAAATAACAGACTCTGCTTTCCAACGAGTTAAATTTTGAACAAGTTAAAGATGTTTGTTTGATTGTCATGCAGTGCGGTTGGTGCTGCTGTTTAATTCAGTACTGAATTAGAAAATACGCATAAGTGCTCTTTTATTGTATTTAATTTGTATAGAATACTTAAACTTAGTGTAAATATGTGCACATGTATGTATATATATATATATATATATATATATATATATATATATATATATCGATTGGTAAACTTGCTGCTGTGTAAATGGTAATTTGATGTTTGTTAAATTAATTATAGTGCGTACGCTCTCAAATAAACAATTTTGTATGTTGCTACAGCTATAGAAATCAATGCTACATTTTAATTTGTATTCTCTTGCCACATCTGTCTGACCCAACATTCACATGGCAGGCATTTACGTACATTAACTATATTCAGCGTTAAACTTTTGCAGGCCCATCTAAAGACGGCCTTTTTGCATCTGTCGCAACGTTAAGAAAAATAAAAGATGGAGGCTGAAATTATTGCAGAATGTTCAAGTAGCTGGAACACTTTATCCGGGGCTTATATATATAAAAAAACGTTCAAGTTTCATCTCTGTTTGCTAGATGGCTAAATTACAACGAGAAAATTTGAGTTAGGCCTTTGACGAGGCCGGCATACTTCTAAATTACTCTTAAAGATTTAATGTAAAGTTTAGTTTAAAGTTGTGCTAATGCGTGTGTTTTTCTATTAATTTAAAAGATTCATGCAATTTTAAGTAAATTAGGAAATTGAAAAAAATTGTGTACAATATCAGGCCGGTTACTTATGTTAAGAGCGCAGTATTGTAGTTTATATCAGACTTGCGCGCTGGGACTTTTTATGAAGCCCTGCTATTACTCAATAAAAATTTGCTTAAACGACTTTTTAAATAAAATATTTAATTGAAATAAATTTGGTTAAATTCTTAAAAGGTTCAATTTAATTACTGAAAAAAAATGTTTTCTTTTCTGAAAATAAAAAAAAATGTTAAACTAAATCTGGTTTGCAATGAAAAATAATTTTAACCCCGAAACCTAAAACCAGTTTTTTTTTGATATTATTAATCAATTAATTTTATTTCATTTTGAATTTACTTGATTCAATGAAATCGATAATGATCTTTGGCTTTTAAATATTTTATGTCTTCTTAATTATTAATTTCCGTTAAATTTTTTTTTTACAGTAAAAAAATTTTAATTACAATTTTTGAAATTTTATCAAACCGAGTGATGTAATGATGATTTACAATGAGTTATTTATAAAATTAACATTTCGCAAAAGTATGAAATCGCGTTACATTTCAAATACTCTACACATTTGGCTTTAGCTGGCATTTTGCTGATTTGAATTCATGTGTGACTTGAAGTTTATTTCTTTCTCAATTTCATTATACTTTTGCTGAGTTTTTAGTTTCAAATGCAATCATTTACTTCATGTACTCTGTTAAAGTTGCTTCATTTAGAAGCTTTGAAAACAAATAACAAAGTATTGAGAGTAATTTAAGCCGAGACCAAACGTTTGGCAATTAGTTCTCAACCAGTACAGTTTTACTTGTAAATACTTTTTGTTTTGGGACTTTGGGAAGCCAGGAAACTGTTCTGTTATGGGATTGTTTGTCTTGTTACTTAAAATTGCAGCAGTTTTCTGGGGTTCTTTATTAAAATTTCTAATTTTTTATTATTATTTGTTGCTTCAAAATAATTTATTGTGGTTACAAGAGTTTTCATTCATACATTTGCTCAGTTGTTTGTTTTCGTGATTGTGCTGCTAAATACCACTACACTCTGGTAGGCAGGCAGGGGAGGCAAAAGTAAGTGAATGTCAGTCATCTGAACGATTGTTGGGGTTGTTGCAGTTGGGCATACAGTTAAATGGACATGTATGTTAATTGTTTCTTTAAGCTGCATTGCCAAGATTTATTATCAAATTAAAAATTTTTCAAAGCAGATAAAATTTCGTTTCTCTAGTTTTCATTGAAAAATGAATGAATGATACGTGTGTGGCATGATAAAAATAAATAGAGAAACAAATTATGGTTACAAAGTTGTGTAAGATTCATTTCTTTGGAATCCTTTTCATTTTGTTTTTTTAGAAGTTGTAGCCAGAGAGCACGTGCTATTACACAGCATGTACAAAGAAATTTTTTGACAATAAAAAATATTGGTATAAACACAAACAGGAGGGATTACGATGCATTTGTATTGTGTGCTTTATATGCACATGCACAAAAATACATGTATGCAGTCATAATAATTTTGTTGGACTGAAATTTAAAAAAAAAATTTCCTTCTCCACTTAGTTACGCATATTTTATAATACTTTTTCGTTTAAAAAATAACTGCCTTTTCTTGGTTTGTTTTGGTTGAAAACGAGTTGTTTGGGAACAACTCTTCTGAATCATCATATACATTTTGTATTTAAGCACTGACTTGTTTTCAAATTTAATCAAAAGCGAAAAGATTGGGACTTGAAAAGGCCTGCACTTCATTAGTACATAAGTAGGTAACGAATGACAACGTTTTTGAGAGCTTCAAAATAGTGTTAATCTCAGTTCACACATGAAACTTTTCTTTCATTCGTGTCTAAACACTGAATTGAAGCCAATTTTTCAGAGTACCTCAAAGTCTATACTGTAATTCCCTCGCCTCACTTCTTTTAGCCGCTTTCATCAACAAACACAGAATTTCATGAAAGAAAAATTTCATGTGTGAACCGAGACTAACACAACAAACTGTTTATATGATCAGGGTAGCCAAACATGTATTATATGTATTTGTTTGAGAATTCGGCAGCGATGTTTCTGCATACTTCAGTTTTAAGAGGTTTCGAATTTCAAATCTTGGTTTACAAAAAAATTGTGCCGATTTTTTTTTTTTTTGAATTTCAACATCGAGTTGATGGTGCATAATTTTTTGGCATATTTACAAGAAGAAAATTTGAAATTAACTTCATTTAGTAAAAGCCTGGCGAGTTAGTTGCAACAACTCCAAAATGTTAGAACTTTGTAACTATAAACAAAACTATTATATCAGATATTGAGAATCGTAATAAAAAGTACATTATTATCATTTTCTCTTTGCTTAAAAATAATCAAACAAAACATGCATTAGGAATCACGTAATCCAACCACTCATGCATCGTTGGAATTTCTATTTTTCTGCTGTAATGGTCATATATTTTCTATTACCATTTTATTCTATTAAAACAGGCAATAGAATCAAATCATATATTTATCAAATCAATTAAAATGTTATTTAAAAAAAAATTCTGTGCGCATTAATTTTATGAGAGACCGATGGTAGCCTTTTCAGTGTAAGGATCACAGTGAAAATTTAATTTAATTTATGTTTCGTTTCTGCATTGATTTCATACTACAAGTTGTTACAATTAACGAATAGAATTTAGTAGTTTTTACATCATAATTTCAAGTTTTTACTGCACATAAAACATTTTGTTTATATCACATAACTGGCTGCCCTGGATAAGAATAAATAAAAAAATTATTGGTTTTGTTTGCGATATTAAAAATTAAATCGTTTGAAAACTGTATTTCCGTTTTGTTATGTGACTCAAGCTGCATCTCTGGTTGCCTCCAACAATTCATAATATTTCGTAAAGACTTTATGCAAACGTGATAGAAGTGGCTGTTGCACAACTTAAATAAATAAATCATTTCTTTTTGCCAATTGTAATTCTGAAATTATTTCAAATCATTTATTGAATGCTAAAAGTTTTTCCTTCATACTCGTACTCTAATTTGTGCAGTTGTATTTGAATTGCAAATATTTTGTCTTTGTATCGTTTTCAGTTTCTTTTTCAATTGTAGCGGCAAGTTGTGCAACAAATAACATAGAAAAATGAATTCATTGTTAAGAGTGATTTCTTTCTTTAATCTCATGATGGATTACCATAATCAGATTGGGATTTTTGTTGAAAATTTGTTCTCTTTCGATAATTGTGCGAATGAGTGGTTTGCATTTATTATTTGGCAAGATGTGAGTGAGTTTGAGGAAGTTTAAATTAATTTTGCAGTCTGGTGGCAGATATCCAGACATTTGTGGAAGTCACAAAACCAAACAAAATATATAGAAACTTTTGTTTATCTGAAGTATTTAGAAGAAAAGTTCAAGCTTATTTTCTGCAGAACTTTGATTGGCATGTGTCTATTTTGTTGGCAATCCCAAGCGTTTTATATGCACATCGTTATACATTTTATATTAAAAGGCTCAAAATAAATATAAAAGATTTTGTAATTGTATTTCATTCCTTCAAATAAAAATGAAGAAATGTAATAATTTCTATCAAAGTTACTTATTACCTGTATCTTTGTTTGCTTAAAAGCAAATCGCTTTAGCGATTAATATTTAATTGCAGACTTAAAGCACTTACTATACATATATCTTTTATAATAAGTAGTGGCAGATAAAAAACTATTAAATATTAATTTGTTTCTTAATTTACAAATATTGTTTTCGATTATTGTGTAGCGTTTTATGGGCAAGCATATGATTGTTTTAAATATGTGCATATGCAACGTTAAAAGATTTATTAGATAAAGTTGTTCAATGAAACTTAATTAATGTTGCAACCAACCATTCATTCAGTCAATAGGAATGCTCCGCCACCCCAAACCACATCTACAAACACGGGCGGCTGAGTGTAATGACGGCAAATTGTTTATACTCGTAAACTTTTGAATTTAACTTAGTTGTTGTTGTTTTTTTTTGTATTTAAGATCATACAAGCATGTAAACATTTAATTGTTGTTTCTGTTCTCATTTTGTATATTTTTGTTCATAAAATAATATTAACTTTAGGCCATTTGGACCACGGCATTGGCGGTTGACTGTGGCGGCTGCTTTAGAATAGAAAAAAAATTAAATATAATGAAACTAAGGAAAATGCTTTATTCATTGTTTATAAATAATTTACATGCATTTGCTAATGCTTTTGAACGCAATTATATAAATGGCTGACTGCAGAAATGCTGTAACTCGATTTATAAATTTGTAAATAGTAAGAAAGTAAAAAGAAGCTGGAGTTTCATAGATTCCAGGTGTGACTGTATGATTTTAAAGAAGCAGGCTACCGACTACCAACTGTCAAAATAGGATACTCAAGTTGGCAATAGCATGGCTACGACTACATGGTCCAATGTTTTGAAAGTTTTGTTGGAAGTTCCAGTGGTTTTCTCTGTGTAGCAACAATTCCTATAAATGACAATGAACAGTAAAAATCAGCTGTGACCCACCAAGTCTCTAAGACTTTAAGATGTACAATATTTTACTTTGAGAAAAATCCATTTTCTGGTGCTTACAATTAATTTTGTAGGAGTATGAGCTGTAGTATGATTTTAAATTATTTTCCAGTGCAAACAAAACTTTTAAAAAATAATACAAACACTGTAGGAGAACTTTTAAATCTAGTGCTCTTTTATTAATATTTTTTCTTTGGTTTTAAAATTGAAAAGTGATACAACTGGTTTGCTGGTAAATTCATATGAGTGAGTGAATAAATGAATGAATACCTGCATTCTAATGAAGGTGTTTACTTAAACGCAGAAAGAAAAAAAAAATCAAAACCATTTCATTTCATTTTGTACTTTCTGCTAATGGCTGAAAAAACAGATGTTGTAACAAAATTTGAAACGAAACGTGCGCACATTGAAAAGATGCTTTTTCTACATTCAAAACATTTTAATTTTGAAATAATTCTTGTTCGTTTGTGTTTATGCTTAAGGCTGCATTATTTATATGCAAAAGAAATTTTACTCGATATTTAGAAACACATTAACCTGTTTTTTTTTTCTTTAATTTTTATTATGCAAAACTCAATTTAAATATTTTTTCTAAAAATTAATTTCTTGATGCATAAACAAATTTCATGTCAAATATGAATATTGAATAAACTTTACGTCATCATAATTTTGTATTTATGAAATGTGGAAACCTAAATTAAATATGTTTTAAAGCCTGGGCCATTCGTGTGACTTCATTTGGTTAAAAATAAGAAAAATTAAGAAATTATAAAAGCATTACACACAACTACATATGTATAAACATTGCAACAGCATTTACTCATTGTTCTTTCAAGTGAACTTCTTCAATTATGCACAGACTGTAACGGTATGAAAACTTCTTCCACTTGTGCAAACTTCGTGTACTTGTTGGTGCTGTTGACTCCGGCTGAAGTTAACAGTTGTCAAAACTCTTGAGAAAAAGTGTTTGCAAGTTTTGTTTTCTTTATTATATTCTAAACTCTTGATAATTTTTGCTTTAAGAAAGGAAAACAAAAATGTAACGAGTGAAAGTAAAACAACAGGCAGCTGTATAGCAACGAAAAGAAACTTTATTCAACACCACGCATACGTAATAAACTTTAAATGCAGAATAGAAACCCTCTGGGTGTTCATTGCTACTTTTGTTTGTCTTTCCACATGCCAGTCTTGTCAGAGATCAAGAAGGAAAAATTATTAAAAATAAAAGTTGTAAAGCAACAAAAGTTCGAGCAGAGCTTAGGAGCAATCTGAATATAGAATTCATCCTCCTTCACAATGCGTTTACACTGGCCCCGAAATGATATCCAGGTATTAAGTATCTTATCTTCTGCTCTAGTTCTTGAAATACTCTAAACCCAGCTCAGCTGCCTCCCGCAAGATTTTCTCTTTAAGTTTTTGTATATGCATTTAGTTCATTTGAGTGCATTTGAAATCGCGCCAACCTAAATATGGTACTCAATAAACAAGGCGAATTCATTACATTTCATTATATACTAAACACACAATAAAACAAAACAACAAATAATTTTCTGTGTGACTAGAAACAACATGGTTTAAGTGAAAGCGAGCCAATTGATAAACGTAAAAGTTAAGAATTCCTCTTGGTACAGAATGATGCATAGTCATGTTTAACAGGTTACTTAACAAATTTGCCCATAGAGTAGCGCATATTGATGGATATTTCATTTAGTGTCATGTCAAAAATAAAGGCAAATGAATACTATTTATATGTACATATATTTGGAGAAGGGGTTGCCTTATTCTATCAGGAAAAAGTTCTAAAATTCGACAGCAAAATTATCTTAAGTAGGAAAAATCTAAATATTGTTATTAAAAACGCACCAGCACACAATTTCTAAATATAAATTTTCCCGTAGGATTTCTTTAACATCTCTTGGCCGTAACTCTTGATACTTAACTGCCCTGTATCTGCCACGTTGTTATAATTCACATTCAAAACTTAGCTTCGGGTGTTCTGATGCAATTTTTAATTATTTTTAGTGCACTGTTAAGATGGAGCATTTAAACCGATCTCGTACCAGCCGTGTTAAGACGACGAGAAAAAATTAACAACTACGTTTTACACCTGACAGCTACGATGTTACTGTTTGTGTCTATGCTTTAATGCTGATTAATTATAAATTTTGCTAAAACACCAGCTGTGAAACAACAGGGATGCAAAAATTGAATTTCGAACGTGACAATTTTGTTGTGATATTTTTTGTTTATGGAAGGGTAATCAAATAAAAATATATACATTAACTACTGCCGTCCTTAGTCTTATCATAGCAAATTTAGAATCGCTTCGAGGAATAATTCTCAATGTGAAACTCAACTAACTGCACATACAATAATTGTTCAGCTGATGTGAAATAGTGTCCCATTCTGCAAAACAATTCTTTGAAGCAATAGAATCCATTCTTATGTCTGTGTTAAATAACAAATGTCTCTTTATGTATGTAACACGCTCAAAGATGATAAAGTGAAATGTTATTTGTTACAACTTTAACCCCATGCAACAACAAAGACATTGATATACACACTTTGAAAATTTCAAAGACAAGCTTGTTAAGTAAAAGAAATAAAGTCTCAAGTGTCTTTCAGGTGACATTTAAAATCAAAATATTCTCACAGCAGCTCGTTAAGTACTTTGTCGTTAGTGAAAGGTAACGTGATGTTGAACTATTAGCAGGTGAAGGGTGCAGAAGGTCAGCACACGTTTAAGTGCTGTAAGCTGTAGCAGCCAGTGTAATAGAATCCTTAGGGTCGTTCTCTTTCGTTAGTTAAAGATGCCATAAGATTTCTCTAGGAACGTATTTGAGTTTTGTTTATTATATCACTTTTGCAACTATTGTCGAAAACCGCCAGCTTTTATTGCCCAATTAGAACCGAAATACATTTTAACAACGGAGAAAAAGTTAATTAAACCCTTTTGTAGAGCCTCCTTAATTAAGTTTCTTCGACATAAATGTACACAAATGACTCCCTTATGACAAACTTTCTTTAAAAAAATATATTCTTAAATTCTTGGGACAATAACGCAAATAGAAACTGCTTTCTTGCCCTCTTTCCTTCCCCCTGATATTTTTTGCTAAAAGAAAAAGGAAAGTGTAAATAAATTTTTGAAAACATAAACCAAAAATAAAGGATATACAATGCATATGAGTATGTATTGAAAGGGTATCCCTAAATTAATGTAAAATTTTGCATTTTGACAGGTGACAGTGTGACACTAATAGCACTCGCGTATTGGTTGTTTTAATTCTCCTTAATCAGCAAATGGACTTCAGTACTTACCGAGATAAGACTCGATTTTTTCAGCTGTTGCTCAGACTCAGGCATGGGACAGCTTTCGTGAATTGGCGCTTCCTACCCACAGCTCTCAAAGATAATGAAAATTCTATACAAAATAAATTTGTCAGCTGTGAAAAAATTGATTAACATCATTTCGCGTTTTCGGGCTTAGTTGGTTCTAGCAGATATCCTTTAATGCAGTTCTCGAAGCTGAAGGTCTAAGCCTACGTAGAGTGGCAATATTCCGGCATAGTCATAAATTCCATTTGATGAATGTGTTATTCTGTCTAAAATTTATTTTAAATTTAATTTTCATCTGTTTGGTGTACCCTTTACCAGCCAACAACAGACATGAATGTCTGGTGGGCAACCGGCAGTCAACATTGCCACAAAGACCGGAGAGGTATTCGTATAATTTCTATGACAAGTTTTATTATTCATCGTCAGTCATCTACACGCTGTGTGGTTGGTTGTTTGGTTGCCTGCTGTTGTTGTTTTAATGTATTCAAACTTGTCTTGCAACTGTTTTCCTTCTTTTTTATTTTCCATTTTCCACTTTGTTAAAGTAAAAAGTGTGTTTTGTATGTGATATATTTTTATTTAATACTCACTCGGTTGGTTGATTGGTATAAGAGCCACTTGAAATGTTTGTGTGTGAATTTTTGTTTTTAACAGGATTTGAGGATTTTCAGCCACTTTTGCATTTCATTTTGAAAATTCTTGTTAGACACTCCGGCTGTGTGTTGTTTTCTAATTGTCGAATTCTGTTCGTGAGAGATTCTATTTTTGCTTTGCTCCATTTTTGCTTTGCTCTGTCGTCCTTGAGTGTCTCGCATTTGAGAATAAACAACGATTAAAAAGTATTTGTATTTCCCAGATAAATTTCCATTTCAATAATAGAAATTATTTTGTTATCTTCAGGGTATTATTACTCAGTTGGGTATCAATAAAAACAAATAAATTGTGTATGTAAAAAGTATATTTACAAAGCAAAACTATGTATAATGAAAAACATATATGCAAAGAAAGGTAGTAAGCAAAATGATTTTTATGGAAATACTTGATTGTTTCTCAAAGCAGTAAAGATTTTGGCATTGAATGGATGGAAAGAGAGCTTAAGAAAGGCTCGATGGGAGTGTGCGTTTAGAATCTAAACTCTAGATACAGGTTGTGTTTCACTTAAAGGAACATACGCCCTCGTTTGGACCCAAGGAGTTCTGTTGCATTTCTTTATGCTATATAAGAATCATAAGTCCACCAGTGCACTTTAGAAACTATGCTAAAGTAAAGGTGCACGGAAAATACTTTGTAACACCTTTATTATGACCTCTGTATGATTATTTTATTTTATTTAGTCGTCATTTTGTTCATCTCAGTATATTTTGTGCATTATCATATATTTCTTTCATTCTTTTCGCTCTTCTTTTCTTATGTCCCTGTTTGAAGGATAACCCAAAGGACTTTCATTAAGGGACTTGCATGAGCTAGGCAACTTTATTTTTCTTTCTGGTAACCTGCCTACCTAACCTAACTTTATAAACTTATATCCTTTGCAAGTTGTTTCCTGTAAAAATAAGGCTTTCAGCCTTTCATTAAACATTAGTATAAACAAATTTGTTATCTTAGAAAACTTAAAATTTATATCCTACCGCATATTATGCTCGTTAAAAGTGTTTCTTCACAACTCATAATTTAAAATAGCAACTCCAATTCTCATCTGCTGCAATAAAAATGAAAAGTGTAGTTGAAATTTCCAAGCACTTAAAACGTTTGCTCTGGAAAAGGTCATTGCCTCATTACGCAGACAATTAGTTGTCATTACACTTTGCTGCGCAAATACATGCAAACTCAAAACAACACAACAACAATTTCAACAAAACTAAATGAATATATGTGAATGAGTTTCACAACAACCTGCGCAGCAAACACAAATTGACATGCTTATGCATGCAAGCACCCTAACACTGATACACTCTGCTATTTTGCTTGCAGCCTGCTATTTTTTATGGGCCAGCAACACACAAGACTCTCCTCAACCGTCATCATCTTTTTCTGCTGTTAATAAATAAATAACAACATGCAAACACCGCACGTGACCCTGTTAAACTCCTTCTCTTGCAAGACAGTTTTAATTCAGTGCTTTTGTCATAAATAGAAGCAGGAATAAAACGTGTTTGTTTATTCGCAATCACATCATTCGCAGTCGAATACACTTTCATTCATTTATGTTTATTATTTTCTTTCTCGATGGCATCATAAACCAAAACAGTTCTTTTTAAACTGAAACTGTATTTCTGCATTGTCTGAATTAAGTTGGAAATGTAAAGGTGCTAAAATTTACACATGTACAGATACGTAAAGTTCTTAAGAATGAACCTGTTTCGAAAAGAAAAAGCTGCATAAGAACTTTTAAAAAATCGGATAGCATGTGCATAGAACAAAATTATTATAAAAATAAAATCCCGAAAATTTTAATAAATAATTATTTGTTTGTGTTATTTTACTTTTCGCAAAGGCAACTATAAAAACAAACTCGCAAAAAGGTTTTATTTTATAAAATACTAAAAATTTATTTTTCACTGCTTAGACTATTGATTGTTTTCATGAAAACGTTAATTGAAACTCTGCAAGTCCGTATTCAAACAGTTTATGTGCTGATTCAGCGGTTGCTGAATACCTCGATGAGACTATTTTTTTGGGGTTTAAATGCGCGATAAAATTACTTTTAATTCCTTTAACTATTATCTCAAAATCGCTTTCAATTGATTTTAATAGATTTTCTCTGTTTTTTATTTCAGAGTTTCAAGCTGCAAAGTTTGCAACTGAGAGGTAAGTAACCACTTTCAACAATAAATATTAAAGCTCAAGAAATCAAACATTCCTTTATTAACTTTACCCTTAAAGTTTTGGATTTGTATTAGTTTTGTATTTTAGTCAGCATTTTATTCAATTTGTTTCATATGTGTTTTACGTCATTCTCTAACGATACCGTTTTCCGAAATTTTCATTACATATTAAGGAAAATTAAAATAAAAAAATTATTCCCACTTGTATGCTTCATTAAAGTCCGTAAGTATCAACACATTTAAACACACACACACACACGCACTTGCACTTAAAACATTGAACCCAAAATAATTTTCCAAATAAGATTTATTACATTTGTAAAACTCCCCTCATTACAAAAACAACATATGTACGCAATACAGCACAATTCAATTCAACTCAATTCGATTCGATTCGATATAGAAGTCGTAACCTTTTAATAAAATAAAATACATGTGTTTGTATATTGAAGTGCATGTATGTGTGTTACAAATACAGTTACATTGTTGCATATGCATATCAATACATATTTCTTCAAGACAGTTTTACTTTAAGTGCTCAAAATATAAAGTGCACTAAAATTTACGATTATTTTAACAACCATCATTTTCAATTGCTGCCCTGTGAACGGAAGTGCTGAAGTGTTTTTATTTTCTTAAAATAATTCAAGATGCATAAAACAGTCAGCTCTTGTGAGTTTAGCCATTTTATCAGGAGTGGGAAGTTTTACAACTGCTAAAGCCGAAACTCATTTTCAAAATTATGTTTAATAAGAAAAACAAATTTATTTGATTAATTTTGACTTATGACAACCCCAAGGCGAAAAATCCATTCGCTTTGAAAAATGTCTTGTTTGAATGTGAAAATCGTTTGCAAGAACTTAACGAAAGGAATTGACAAAAACTTTTAGTTAAAAGAGCAAAATTTTCAAACATTTTTTTTTGTTGCAATTTAAAAAAAATTTACTAGCAGTGAACAAATTTTAACAAATTAAAAAGATTTAATTTAAAGCTAATCCTTGCTGGGTACAGTTCAGTTTGTTTGTCATCACTGCCGGCGTTAGAAGTTCTTAGACATCTTATGAAATTTAGCAAACTAAGTAGCCAAATTACAGGAAACGAAAACCTTTCACCTGAGCTGTCGAAACCTCGTGGTTACTAATTTGACTTAACAGATGCAAGCACAATTCAATAGCAGATTATCCTTACAAATTAGGTGAACAAGTGCAGATGTTTGAATTTTGGCCTTGTTTGGCCGAATAAGGGAAATAATGAGAAATTTGTGTAAATTTTTATTCTGATTACTTTCCTTCAAGCAGGTCCCCAACTGCTTTGGATATTATGTTATGAGTTTAGTTTCTCTCTCTAACCAATAGCTATCATAAATGTCAAAACAGCTGTTACTAATTCTGCTTGGGTGTACATAAAGTGAAAACAATGTTTACTTTCCCAGTGTGGATGTCGAAATTGGTTGATAATTAGCATCATTTGCAGAAAATGTTGCACAATATTTATAACTTTGACAAATTTAGTAGCCTTAACTGTCAGAAACACCTGATACTTTAATTCATATAAGATGGAAGCAAATGGTTGAAACAAAGTATCCACTTTGAAAGAACGCGAAGTTCCATTTTCTCAATTCTGTAGTTCAGTCAGAAAATTAACAAATAAAATTCATGATTAAATTTTTTTATTACGCTATTTTTAACTCTTACTTTTTCTCTTGCTTTCTATAGCATCTGAAGTTTATTTTCTAGAACGGATTTATAACAATTTCATGATTTAATAATTTGTTATAAAATGGCACAATTCATTTTATACCCGCAGCTTAACTTTTAACGTCATTATAAATATGACGAAAAGAAAGCTTTCTTTCTATTTTATGATTCCTGTTTGCATAAAGAAATCTTGTAATAATTTATTTGTGTCATCGCAACTTTAATGCCACAATTCCTTTTTGAAATAATTAAAAAAAAAGCTGAAATAATTCATCATAATTTCATGGATGTTTAACAGAAATAAAACAGAAACACAACAAGATGGAAAATAAATTTGCAGCATAATTAAAATAAATTACACATGTGAGTGTTGTTGTTAAGTAAAGGAATTTTTTTTCTGCCTGCTTGTCTGTCTTTTTCATAAAAGTTATTCGTTTTAATTTGCCACAGATGCGTTCTCATGTTTCAAAGAAGTTTTATACACATAAGTATGTGTGTATGTACGTTTTATGTATGTCTTTGCAGTTGCAATTTCAACGAATTACAATTTAATAAAAATAATCAAATTTTATAAAAAGAGTATAAACAATTTGAAATAAAAGAAAAATTATTTAGAAAAAGATAAAAATTTGTTTATGTGTGAGTTTTAAATGCAGTTGCCGACCACCCACTCAAATGAATTGAAGCGAAATTAAATGTACATCGCTGGGTGTAAACTTACTTTAAAGTTAATAAATCGGGCTGGGGAAACATTTATTTTTGCTGGGTATATTTTAACTTGTGTTCACGGGAGCAAACTCTTAGAGATAATCTGCAAATAAATTTATTTGAACACTAATTGCTGTTTTTGAGAGAACGCTTAAGCCTCGCAAAATTATCAAAATTCATCATGACAAAATTATTAAAATTTATTATTTAAATGGTAATTTTGCTTATCATGTTTTATTTTTTATAAATTTTATTTTTTTTTAATTTATATATGTATGCATGTACATATGTATGTATATATACATAACTACAAATATTATAAAGAGGCAAGATTTGACTTTGTTTGGTTTGCATCGGCGGATAGACTCTGGAACTACTGGACTGGCTTTCCATCCAATTTTTAGCTTAAACCAACATCATATAATTGAACAAAAGTGAAGAAAAGAGACAAACAATTTCGAGAATTTCACTCGCACAAACTTTTCTTGTTTTGTGCCTTCATTCATAAGGACAATATGATTAGAAAATTTTATTTGCAATTCAATCATATTCTAGTTCTGGGCACAAAAGATGCATGCAATTCATTGCTCTGTTCTGTTAATGAAACAGTTTATGTGTGTGTTTGAATTATTATTTTTAATGAAAGACAAAAATTGCAGCAATTAACTTTGAATCACTGATTGATAAATTAGAAATTCCTTTAAACGCTTCATAAAGCAAACAGAATACGCGATAAATAAGCAAGTTTAATCGCAATAAATTCCAGGCGCCTGCAACATGTGACACGAATTCGACTTAACAACTTTGCGTTGTTTGTCGTCTGATCATTGATCTTGTCGTGCCACAAACTTGTGTGGCTGCTGCAAATGCATTCATTAAATGTTCTTCTTTTTTTATTCATAAGTAAACGCACTAAATCTGTCTCATGATTTTATACTCCATGACAAAATGATTTACCAAATGTAGATCGCACACAGCAGACAGGCAGCCAGCCAAGACAAAAACCCGATTATGTAGTTCATTTTTTTTTTTCATAAAGAAAATAAGTAAAACAAATTCTCAAAAAAAAAATAATAATAATAAAAGAAACACAAATTTGTGTTAAATGAAACTGCATAAATCAACGTTCAATGATCCGTAACACAATGAAGCTTTTTGTTATAAATTGTTGCGATTTGGAAACTGTGGCACATCATCAGTGACATCATCATGTTACTTTCCTTGTTTTTCAACGCTTCGACTGCAAAGTGATGAAGTGTGCTTTAATGGCTGACGTTTAAGAGGGAATGAATTACTGACTGCATAAATGAGTGGAATAGCTTCTTGCAAAAAGACCATGTTAATGCTCCTTCTCTGGTGAAGTTTTGAATGACGACAAATAATAATAACTTTTGATTGATGGCAGAGAGAAGAAGAAGCCCTCAAGCAGCGCCTCATGAAACTTATTGATTTTGATTGATACGACTTAAATAAGAAACTAATTGAGAATCATTAAGATGGTAGATGTAAGTATGTATATTTTAAACAAATCAATAAAAGATAAATGATTTAAATTGCTTGTGAATTCACATCAAAGTTAACTAAATCGATTAAAAAAAGAGAACATGTAAAAGCATAACCTTTTCTTCAATCAATAATACACATACATATACTGCGATCATTTTTAAAACCAATTTAGCACAACATTTTTATCTAGAACGTTTTCCTTAATGGTATATCATTTATAAATTTTTTTTTTTCATAACTTTAACTCAGTATTATGATTTGCATAAAGAGCAAATCCAACAGAGCTTCAATTAAGCGTGTGTTAGTTAATTCATTAATGACAGATACCTTCTCTTTGCGCGTAATACATTAATCATAAATGAATATATAAATATGTATGTCAAAATCGATCAAATCAAAGAAGTTGCCCTTATTTAATATACATACATGCATATCGGTTGTTTTATATAAATTTCTTCTAAAGTTTGTTAACGAATAATGATATCTTACAAAATAAAACATTGTACACTTAATGTACTACACTATTCTCACTGCTCACTTGTTACAATTGTCTTTGTTTTGTTTTCTTGTGCTCTGTGTTCACTTTATGCTCATTTGCTCTCATAACTACAGTCAATCTTCGCGTTGAAATAAAATGAATTAGTGTACACTTTTTAGATCTATAAGCTCAGCTTTATTGCACTCAATGGATAAATGTCCGTTCTCATCGTGTCCATTTTGTAACTTGTTGAATGATGATACTTAAGACATATGTAAATTACAAATACGAGACTCAAAGCATTAAGGGGAGTTTTATAAATGATTGAATATTTCATCCATTTAATACCGGATGAATTTTTTTATAATTAATTTTATTATAACAGTAATAATTAATCATGTCTTTATCGGGCTTAAAACTTTTTATCAATATTATTCCAAAGCTACAAACAAGTGACTTTTAGTTTAAATAAAAGGCAAAATTACCATAAAACCGATTAATATGATTAACTTTTCTTAAGCCCGAATGGAGAGATTTTGTTTTGGAATATTAAATGAGTTGCAATACAAGTAACAATCTAATTATTAGATTGGATTAGATTTTAATACAGTTTTCAATTCTCAATTCATCAAAAATTCGTGAGCATTTTAGTGTGAAATCCCATCTACATCAAATCTCATTATTTTTTTAACAGGCAGTATTTTGAGTTTAGAGATAAAACAAAAAAAAATAAATAATAACAACATTTTTTCAAAAATACAATTTCGCTTAGAAGCCCACGTTAACCCTCTCTACAACAGCCTGAGAAAACAAAAGATTAAAATTGTTTTATATTTTTTTCTTTTAAAATTCTAATTTGAACACATGCTCGTAAAGGTTGAGAGTTGTTGGTTGCATCATCTGGTAATAAAAGCATTTGATACGAAACAAAAAAAAGCATATCTCTAAGCAAATCCCCCGAAAGATATTAAAAAGGGGAGCCTTTTCATTTTTTTCCACACATTTGCTTTATTTGCTTAGTGACACCTTAAAGTGACAATTGTCAAGCTTATTTTCGTGTTAAGATACGCTTCAATTGATTCACACAATGAGAAAAATAATTGTTGTTCTTGTTGGCTGGATGTTGCAAATAAGTCAATTCGTTAACTTTTGTCAAAAGCTGTGCCAGCTGAAAAAAAATGAGTAGCAATTGATTTATTTATATGTAAATAAAGAGGGTGGAAATATTATCTTGTTTACTTAAAAAAATGTGAAATACATTTTAAAATCTATAATCGAGCAACAACATGGCACATGTGAATATGAATTTTATTTATGAAATATGCATCAAGGCGAATTCATTACAAGGTGACTCTCGTAGCGAATAGTTGCTCAGCCATTCAAATATTACTTGTTGTCATCTTTACTGTATTGTTGCGGGCAAAGGACCACCTTGTATTGAATTTGCTGTGATATGCATGCACAGTTTATAACAACCAGATCAAATTGCTCTAGAATTTGTTCCAAATTTTACATGGTAATACAAAGTAGAACGACTTTATGTGATGCAAATATTATGAAATCCTCTCCGTATTAAAAAAGCTGAGAACAAAAGTCTCTTACAAATCTTTTTATGTTTACACGACTAGATTTTGTAGAATCAAAGTAAAATGATAAAACTGCTGAGCAGCAAATAAAAATAGCAGATGATTGCAATTTTACAACATCTACAAAAACAACATGAACATTTACTAGATTCATTGGTTGTTCTTGTAATTTATTGTATAAAAATGTAGCCACCTTCATTAATGCTGAGAATGCTGCCACTGTTAACTATAAAATACAGCTCTGGTGTGATGAGTTTTCTAAATTGGTTTAGAAAAGTAAACATTTACCGACCGCTTGTTAAAGTTTTCATCCGTATTCTCTCATATTCAATACATTTGGCTTTTACATGAAAAGATTTTGTGCAACACACAGAGTTTTCTGACATGTCGTAATACTTGTATTACCATGTAAAGGCACCTCAAACGTTGTTTAGTTAGGTTGAAATTTTATTATGTAAATTGAAATTTATTTGAAAGAAAAGTGCAAAGAAATAACAAAACAATTTTTATTCCCAATAGTTGTCATCATAACATTTAACCGAAACACGCACAAACCACACAACACAGACCTTTGAAGGGAGTATCATTAAAAACAATTCAAAAAAAATTAGCAAATTTAGTTACAAATATAATTTTTAAATATAAATATATCTGCTTTAATAGTAAATATATTTTTAAAAAGTACACTCCATGAAAGGTGTCCTTTTGAAAAAGTGCCTCTGCAAATATAGTACTGAAAAAATTAATAAAAGGTTTCTTTAAATAAGGAATATTTAAATTGAAAACGTACTTCAAATTTTAAAGAAAGTACATTTAAAAAAAAATTTCTTAAAATTTAAAAAGTACTTAAAGTATTACAAAAAACTATTTTGTCACTAAGATTTCATAATTTGACACCTCAAATATAATTGTGATTCTCGAGGAAACGAAGATCTTCAGTTCAAACTAATTTCAAACTTCAAATCATTAAATCTCGTTGAGATATGGGGCTAACAAAATCATATTGATAACTATCAGTGAGTTGTAATAATGGCCCTCAGAAAATTAAATTTAATACGCGTAATATTTAAATATTTATTCTCAATAAAATTTTGTAATACGGTTTTGTGCAGTAAATTTTAAAAGCTGGCATTTCCATTAACAAAATGGTTAAATTTAGTGTAAAAACACGTTTAAAGTTGTTAATCTATATATATTTACTTATATCGAGATCTGAAAACGCAAATTCTGTAAACCTAAAAATAATCGAAACAACAAATTTTATGTTTAATCCAATTTTAGAAGATCTGGTGCTTAAATCTTTTATGAATTCCCGCGTCGATATAAATATATATTTAAAAATAAATTGGTTATTAAAAATGCTTTAAATATGCATTAAAAAAGGACACACGCAAAGTCTTAATAACAAAGGATTTTGAATTTTTAATGTTACTTTATCTTTTCTGCTTTAAGCTTTTATGCAAACAAAATCTCCCACCAGCACAGCCACAGCGAGTCCTTGATGGGCAGACATGGTCATGTTAAATATTTCGTAAAACAAAATAACATTTTATTACAAAAGTTTTGACTGACCACAAGTGCTTTAGTTGTCAGTTAGTGAGCCAGAGTCATCCAGCCAGCCGTTCGGTGTGTCAGTTGGAACGCAAATCAAACTTCGAGTCAAAGCAAAGCAGTCAGTGGCCAGTAACTAGACAAACACTCGAGAAACAATGTTTGCCTGCAACACTCAGCCACAACTTTTGTTTTATCCTTTATTGCCGTACACACATCAATCTCCTCCTCTAAATCAAATATTTATAAATTCATGGAACCCTTTTGAAGATTTCGCAGGGTTTTAAGCACTCGTACAACAATAAGCTGACACGGAAAGGGAGAAAGTCTGAATGAACAAATTAAAAGTTCTTTTGGTTTTATTTCCTGCCACTAAAATGTTGTGTGCCAAAAGAAAAAATAAAAGCTTAAATAGAAATCAAAAGTGGCATTGAATACTCTGTTGTCTAAAATATTTCACGTTTAATTTCACGTTAACAATTAAAACAAGAGTAAGATAACAAAATAAAAAGTTAAAAAGGATGAGAAATAAATAAATAACAACGGCAACGAAATGCACGTTTTCAAATAAATTTAAAAAATCAAAAAAGGATTATTAAACAACAGTTTCCATGTCTGCTTCGTAGGATTTTTGGCGATTACAATGGACTTCAATTTTTCATTTCCGTTTGTCTGTGTTCGCCGCACATTCAAGCGAACAAATATAAACACTTTTTATTTTAGTGAATCTAGTGAATTTGCTGCTTCCATAGCGTTTTTTTTTCAACGTTTACATACAGCTTTCTTTTCTGAGCATAAACTTTCGTGCATTTGCTGGACATTTTTACAGGAAGTGAAATTGTCATTTGCCATTTGTTTCAGCAAATTGCTAGAAAAAGGTGGCAAGCATTTCTTTTTCTATTCTATTTTCAAGTTTTTAAATTGTGTGTGATTTATCAATTAATAACTGACACGTTTTTTGCCACGTTATGGTCTCGGGACGTAGACTCTGTGTGGATACTCTGCTGGTCTTGTGCTTAAGTTGTGTTAAAGTCAAGTGAAATGACACTGACAGCACATTTTGTGCTGTTTAAAGCGTTTTCTTTGTAAAGGGCTTCAAAAGAGTTCAGCATTGAATTTTCAAGTGTGTCTTAAAATGAAACAAGTACAACAAAACGATACAACGATATGACATTTGCGCATAGTTTATAAAAACAGATTTTAAGTGAATTTCTTAGGTTAGCTAAGACATTTATATGCTTGCCAACTTGAAACAATTTGACATATTTTTGGTTTCTTTGGAAACGTAATCGAATCGTAACATCCGTGACCGTACAACACGATACATAAAACGACATTAAAATGTTACGTAAAACGATAGTGATTTTATACAGTTAATACGATGACAAATCAATCATATGCGTTAACTACCCGATTTGTGATTAGCATCATTCAGTCACAGTTTGAAATTTTATAAAATGTCTGAGCTTGTACGCAATCGAGGCAAGCAAATTTTTATACACATTTGAAGTACTCAGCCGACCGAGGTCAGAAGAATTTATCTCGTTTGATCGTATTTTGCTTTCACTTTTTACTGTGATTAACGGATTGAGATCAGCAGAATTTTGTATCATCAGATTGTAATTTTGCCTTGCAACTATTATGGCGGTTACACGCGTCGGATTGCAATTTAATTTCACCAAACACCGTATTTTAAGGAACACTGTATCATATTCCACCATATTTCTACTTAATTTTCCTTTGTTTAGCCTGTTCCGAACTCCTCACTCCCTTTAGGTGGTGCGGCTTCACAAGTGCCTAAGGTCCTACCTAACCTAATGAGATATTACTTCAAAGAAAACAAATCTTTGATTGGCCCTGTCTGACTGAGAAATACCTCGGTGTTTTGGAAAGTTTGAATAAAGTTGGTGCACACTATACAACTGTTGATTTGGAACATCCATCTGTTTAATATTATGGCTCATTATCTGAAATAATTGTCAAAAATTTTTTCTTCGAAAATGTTTTTTGGATTGACCAAAACCACGAAAGTAACTATAACCAAATCTTTTAGAAAAATACTGTTATTTAAAATTAATAAATTTCACATTTTCTATACATTTTAAAACAACAAAATATGTTGAAAAATTTTCCATTTTACCAAGTAAATGAATATTATTGGTGAACTGCACCAACGTACCAGTATATTTTGCAAAGATTTTATTATTGCGCTCGTCAAAGACATTCATAAGCAAATGTTTTCCAGACAAATCTCTCATTAATCATGTACTCATCAAATATACATACATGTATATATGTTTTATTTTATTCCTTTAAATTGTATTAAAATGGAAAGAGCATAAAAATGCATTAATAAATGTTGTTAGTAGATCCGACACAGCACAGCTGGATATAACACATCCTGGAGCACTATTAAGTCACAGCATGGCGCAAAAATGTAAAATAAGAAATAAAGTTTTAAACTCATCAAACATACAAAAGGAAGACTTAGATAGAAAGATGACAAGGGATTCCACGTGAAACAGTGCACAGTTGACAAAATAAATGTGTGTTGTGTTTTTGGTGGTGTTACTTAAATGGTAGTCAACTCCCACTTACAGAGAAGTTTTATTAAAGTAACACTTTTTGTTGTGCTTAAGTTGCTTGAAACAACAACCAACCCGCATCTGCTTTTGTTCATTAACTCAAAATTTGTTGGTTCTTTTTCCAGACTTGAGAATATTTACATCATTAATTTCTATTTGCCACCTGAAGCTTTTATTAGCAGCCTACATTAACAATTAATCTTACGGCCCAAAAGGTATTTAAACATTCATTTAACATTTACTACCGTGGCAAGCAGGCAGCAAGCCCCTATAGAAAATGCGATACAAGGATATTGTTGTAAGGATATCGTTACCAATTCACTTGTAATTATGTTGCCTAGAGAAGAGATTATTTATTAAGAATGTAGTTGTATGCGAATAATGTGTGTGTGTGTGGGAGCTTTGGCATCTTTATCTTTCATTATGTGCTGGCTTGTCTTTATTTATTGACACACTTACAAAGAAGTTTGTACGCGCTGAAATTAATGCTAAAATTTGTAATTCAAATGACTGGAGGAACTCAAGTTAAGGCCAAATGCTAAGTAACCTTTTATATACACATACATACATACAATTACATTTTGTGGTTTTTATTAGTTAAAGTTGCAAATACAATTAAATAATGGATTTTATTAAACTGAAAAAGAAAATCAATCATATTAAATTAAAAATATCACCACAAGCCAGCTTTAACAAACTAAAATAAAAGAAATGTTTGGTTTGAACTTCTGAACTTTCAAGCAGCTCATCGCTGTTCAAGAAGGGAAAATAATAATAATTTTCTTAAAATGTATTCCATTCTTCAACAAGGTCATTAAAATGAACATTGCGCAAATTAATTTTTGCACAATTTTATACTTGAGCATTAAAATGATTATATTTAATTTATTTTATTCTTTTGCTTCCCATAGCCAACCTTCCTCATCGCTGACTAATGTTGAAAACTTA
>BGZK01002780.1:0-42463 GCA_005406025.1 Eumeta japonica
TGTTATACGGCGGTCGCGCTGAGTATGGTTATTATCAACGCTGGCCGCTAGGTCCTAAGAATTCTCAGCTTCTGGCTACCATCCCCGATGACTCAACCTGACAGCATGTAACGCATGCACATGAAGTCCAGTAAGAAAAGTGATAACTTGACAGAGTCGTAGACAATTTGCTGGCAAATCAGTCAGTATATCCACACACACACACACACACACACACACACACACACACACATATATATATATATATATATATATATATATATATATATATATGTATATGTATATGTATATATATGTGTGTGTGTGTGTGTGTGTGTGTGTGTTCTTCTCACATACATATATATATGTATATGTCTATTCCGCATTGAATGGTAGCAGTTCCTGTAGATGATTGTAAGCCTTTTTATAATAGTATAAAAAATATGTAAAACATGTTTGTGGATATTTGTCATATAATGACAACTAGACGGATTGTAATCAAATTTTGTATGGAGGTGGATTATGTTCTTAAATGGGATATAAGATTATATTATAATTATAACAACATTACCATTTCTGTAAAAATATGTAAATTCAATAATAACGGTATTTATAGATCTCGTTGTCGTATCGATGTCCGTTCCGATATAAATCGTAATTCATTATTACTACCCACAGATGTATAAAAAGAGAAGATGCACAGTTGATATTTGGATGGTAAAAAATGCTGATGGTAAAAAATGGCTCAAAGTGTATATTTTACTCGGTCTTACATTTTATAATAGCATTTTTCAGTGCCAAAGAAGGAGAAGGGAAAGAACATTATTTATCATCTCACATTTTAACCAAAATGTTTTAATAAAAGGTTTATTTTTGTAAAGAGAACAAGTAACAATCATTTTCTTATTGGAAGACAATAAGGCATATTTTTTACGATTTACGCATGCTGTTTTAAAACAAGAGATCAGTGTACTGGCTTAATATTATTTTAAATATTAATTATTGTTTTTTGGTTGAATGTATGAAAATAATTGTAATATATTTTTCTTAATAATAATGCTTAATGTAGTAATCACCTAAGATTAAAATTAATATGAATCTTTAATTGCATAATATCGGTGTAAATATATATAAAAGAACTTGATAATTTCTAAAGTGTATAGATTATAGCAATATAAAACTTTCTCATTATTTATATAACAAAACAATAACATATTTTTGATGAACATAATACTTTTATACAATATGCTACAAAATAAATTGAAAAATAATAAATGTAATTATTTCTGGAATAGGTTTAATCTATTGTTTTTTATTTTAAAGGTAATTTTAAGATTTGTATAAATATAAAACAATTAACAATTAAAAATAAAAAGAAACGATTCCATTAGTACAAGAACTCAATCTCTATTGTTAAAAGACCGAATAATGTGACAACGTAAGAATATGAGACCGGTGTAGCTTAGGTCTATTTCTTTTAAGTCGGTTTGTATCTCGGTTTTGATGCTACTTTAAATGAAGAAATAAAAAAAATATTAATCGATACTCATTACAATACGAGATCGCTCGATCACGTATTATAATGAGCATTCAGCACCTAATATAAACAAACTAAATTTTGCTAATTAAATATTAAACATACCATTCTTTTCATAGCTTTTGTGTTTAGTTTTGTATTTTTTAACAGGACACTTCAACGTTGAAGCGGAGGTGCGACGAAACTACACTGAACGCAATGAGTGCTAAACTGTCTGTTTTAGCACTCATTTACTGCGACCATTTTTGAGCGCGGAACTGTGTATTTTCTCTTTTTTAAACGGTTTTTTAAACGGTTTTATTTAGCTCACCCCGTTTGTTTTATTTATTATTTATTCTTGGGTCAAATTTAGTAATTCAAATTTCACCCTCTTCCTGTCAACCGATTAATCTGAAATTTTGTATACACTTTGGATTTTGGTGACAATACAATTATGTTTATTCATTATCATTATAAATTCAAGATGGCCGCCGCTACAAAATGGCGGATAATTTATTTTTATTATTAATCCCATCAATATGGGTATCAAATGAAAGAGCTCAACAAGCAGAATACAATATACTATAAAAATTGAAATCCAAGACGCTACAAAGGCGGATAACGTAAGGTTTATCAATCCCATCAATATGGGTATCAAATGAAAGTGCTCAACAAGCAGAATACAATATACTATAAAAAATTTAAATCAAGATGGCGGCCGCTACAAAATGGCGGATAACGTAGGTTTTATCAATCCCATCAATATGGGTATCAAATGAAAGTGCTCAACCAGTAGAATACAATGTACTATATAAAATTCAAATCCAAGATGGCGGCCTCTACAAAATGGCGGATAACAGGTTTTATCAATCCCATCAACATGGGTATCAAATGAAAGGTCTCAACAAGTAGAATACAATTTACTATGCAAAATTGAAATCTAAGATGGCCGCCGCTACCAAATGGCTGATAACAATTTTTATCAATCCCACCAATATGGGTATCAAATAAAAGGGCTTGACAAGAAGAATACAGTGCACTATACAACCTCAATATTTAAGATGGGCGCAGCCACTAAATGGCGATATAATAATAAGATTTAAATTTAGAAATTGAATCTGTAATTTAGTTATCTGATTAATCCAGCCTGAATCCACCACCCAAGTCAAGATTTTGTATCGTGTTGAGGACTGTGTGGCGTTAGGTGTGGCGATACGTCGTTAGCGGTACACCCCCAAGTTTAGGTGAAAGGTTAAAACGCGCCGAGAACTGTATGGCATTAGGGTGGATAAAATGATATCGTTAGCGTTTTCCCCTTAAGACTCAGGCGCATCTTGTTGTACATAGCCTTGCCCTTTATTGGACCTCTGGGGGTCGACCGTTTAAATGTCCATTACTCGTGGGAACAAAATGGTAAAAAAATATAAAAATACAAACACAAATAAAACAGAAACTGCAACACAACGTAAACGAAGGCTTCAAAAGCGAAAGAAAAGTATAAAGCAAAACGAGCTAAAGAAAGTGAAGGTGATAGAAATAGTCGATTACAGAAACGACGGGAACAAAAACTAAAACTAGAAAATAAAAATAGGTAAAAACTTTTAAGTTAAACGGTTTATGTTAAACATACATTGCAATGTTTAAGATAAATGTACTAAAACAAAAATAATAAAATAGATACAGTCGTGGGAATTATAAACATATGCATAGACTAGACTAAAATAAAACCGTGGGCACGTCAATTGTCTACAAATTATCGACTTAATGTGCGATAGAAGAATCGTTTAATTCGTCGTTAGGCAGTTGGCCCGCAGACGGTGAGAAATTACTTACTATTTTCTTGCTCATGGAAATTCCAATAGTTATACACTCCATGTAAATAAAGAGATGTTTCAACTAGTTTATCGTTGGACATTCACACTACTGGCTGGCGAGGAATCGTTTCACTGCTCGTAGTTTGTCTTTAATCGACAAAACATATGATAAAAGTACCTCGCTCACCACTATGAAACCCTAAAACTCGCTTATAATCGAGCTTGCTAGCTTGTTTCCACATTCTAGCCCTACTTATCACACGTCCATCGTTGTCGGTTGAACAACTGCCTAATTATAGTGTAACATTACAAAACAAACATTTTAATCAACGATTGTAGACAATTGACGTGCCCCACGGTTTTATTTTAGTCTAGTCTATGCATATGTTTATAATTCCCGACTGTATCTATTTTATTATTTTTGGTTTTAGTACATTTATCTTAAACATTGCAATGTATGTTTAACATAAAACCGTTTAACTTAAAAAGGTTTTTTACCTATTTTTTTATAGATCAATGTTACTACCCAAGCTAATAACACCCAAGATCGGGTTCGGGGCCGGTATTAAAATCGAGAGCGGGACAGGGGCTGGATCCGAAAGTGGAACCGGAGTTGACATCGACCGTGATCGACATATGACCGTGATTGCGATCAAAATTGTCAGCGAAATCAGCCGATATAGAAGATGAAGGAATTCGTTCTCATCTAGGTCCAAGAGAGCGAAACCGGAGGGACATGTGAATAATAAAAAAAAATTGCAAAATTTAAGGTTAGGCCCAGCGAAGGGGACGGGTGACAGCCAGTCAATACATAAAAACCATTAGGTTAAGTATAGTTTGTTTAGTGACAAAAAAGGATCAAGGCGAATAATGAAAACTTTGGAAAATTATTGCTCAAAACAGGCAATAATTTTCAAACTCAAACCAAATTTTGTCAAAACCGTGACTTGTTCCAATAGCCACATTAATATTTATTATCATATACCTTCCTGTCTCCTCTTCTCTTTTATCAAAACAAAAACAGAGGGAAGTTTACATTGTACATTGTTTTATGGGAATCAACAAAGATGTTTATTTCAAATAGAATTTATTGTATACAAATAAAACTGCGAAACTAACTGAGACATTAGTTTAATACGCAGGAGATTTCGTGTTATATTCTCTTATAGAAATTAGGATGCTAAGTATATAGAATCAACGTGTATTTTTATTTTAAAATTATCGGTAATTTACAAGTACCGGCGTGAGGTTATTGCTCCAGTGAAGCTTGTAGCACGTTACTACATCGACAACAGAGAATCAGTTTGTGGTTCGTTCACTTCGCGATACTAATATACTAAATAAATCACCTATGTAATCTGATTCCCATGATATGTACATATTATAAAATTATTAACATAATATAGAATACAACGTAATGATAAAACGATGTATCAATCATTGCTGTTTATCAAGATATGCATCAACAACTGAAAGTATTTGGCAGTTGCATTTAAAATTAAAATTAGATGAGTAGAATTGTTTTTAATTATTTTTATTTTATTTAAATAAGATTTTGTGACGTACAATATAAAATGATTTCTCGTACGACTTTGTATTACAGTACTAAACATAAATAAAACCGCCCAATTGTGAGTCAGACTCGCACATGGAAGGTTCTGTACAACAGTGTAACATTAAAAAATACATATTTTGTTAAAATAATAAATGGAAATCAAAAACTAAAATTAAGTTCGAACAAAAGCACGCCAACAAACGAACACCTTTCCTGTATGGGAACCCTTTAATTTTCATCTTTATTTTGTTTTTTGACGTGACAACGTCTTATAAATTGGTTTGCCGGGTGACACTTCAAGAAACTGTGTTACGCTCCGCTCACGTTATGCGCTCACAATGAGGCGAGTGAGAGGCGCGTCCCTTCCACTCGGGCATGGTTAGCCGCCTAAGAGCGAGAGAGACAGACATAAAAAAGGCACGCGTCCCTTCCACTCAGATAGGAACAAGTTAAGTTGTAGTAAACGCTGTTTCATTGTACGCAAATGTATTGCAAGTTATGTATGTATATTTGTATATAAATACGTATGTATGTGTAAAGGTAAAATAAAATTTTGTTAATATGAAATTCAGTGCGAGATTCTTTGTATAAATTAATGTTTTAAATATAATTCTTTGTATAAATAAATGTTTTAAATTGTTACTATTATTTCATCCTTCTTCCTACTATACGAATGAATATTCACATTAAAATGATTTTACCACTCAAAGTCGTTGTCACGTAAAACTTTCGCCCGTATACCGACTTTACAGGCAACCAATTTTTTTACTATCTGTTGTTGTAGCGGCTGTAGTAATACATTCACTGTAAATTTCAAGTGTCTATCTATCACGAATTAAAACATACAGCCCTGTTACAAACGGACGGATAGACAGCGGAGGCTTAGTAATAGGATCCCGTTGACCCCTTTGTATATGAACAAAAATTATTGTTATTTAGAACAGCATGAACAGAACGCTGAAACATGAATTATTTCTTAGCATTGCATAGTTCCGTTTACAGAAAACTCGACATTCTCGCAAATGACATAGTTTCACTTTTTCGCTGTCTCTATGTATGGTAGTATCAATACGATTACTCATTACGAGTCAAATGTTATCGAGACGCCATAAATCGATAGCAGTCTTCAAACATTATGTTATCGCCGATAGTGCGGTCACGCATTCAGGATTACAATTTATCAGTTATCCGATGGACGAATCTTCGTAAGCGATTAGCAACTAATTTCATATAATGCAGACTGTGACTTTGAAAACCTCGACGATCGATTCCGGCACTATTTTTCGAATGCATTTTAGGTTATTTCAGAACTGCTTATTTTGTCTGGGAATATTAAACAAATTGTATCATAATACCACTTCATTTTATAATTATAGCAATATGGAAGTTATAGTACTGAGTTTACACTCTATGTTGAATTTCGATTCAAAATGTCTCACTTAAGAAATCACATTTCATATAAATTCTTTGTTTACGATTCAATGAAATCCTTTGTTTACGACAAAAAAGACAAAAAATATTATGATTTTGTAGATATCGCATTTCCATATGAAGATTTTAATAGAAATGTATCTGTCAGCCAGTTCGATATAGTTAAAATAAATCCTGTTAAAAATTTTTTGTAGCATTACAAAATTTTACAAAATAAAATTGCAAATCAGTCAATACCAATAAGCAATTACAATATCATTTTAATCTTCTTTTAAGATATTACTATTATTTCTAGCAGTATTATAAAGAATACATAATATAGAAAAGCCTATGTTTTGAAATTCCAATACTTTTTCTGTTATTACTTACTGATCTTATTAAAAAGATTTCTATTGTAAAATCACAATATGTACCTGTAATGTAAAACTGATGAATCAATTCTCAAAAATGTTTGATAATATTACCATAATTATTTTATAATATTTCACAAATTATAGAAAATAAAAATCGTAGAATTACTACCCAGATTTTATTAAGGGATAAATGTAAAATGGAGCTTCCAAGCCTTCTAGCTTTCAATACATGTTTTCTGAAACTGTTAGCAAATTTATAACAGTAATAAAGGCGATTGTATAATCATTAATAGTATTATTATTATATAAAGATCTTCCGACACACAGTACCATCTTGTCCCAAACTATGCAATGGGGCTTGTACAATGGGTATCAGATAGTAAATAGTTAAATCATATTTACCTATTTATTATGTGATATAATATACTTAACTATACTTTCTTTTTGTAAATTCGTACACAACATTTCTATTAAAATTTTTCAAATCGCATTACAACACATAGAAACATCCAGAACCAAAACAAACTTTTCGATCAAATAAATGTTTCTGAGTCAGTTCTGAGGGCAATACGTAGAGTATGTACCGGCTGTGTCAAATCAGGCTTATACGTTTTATTTGATTTGGTCAAGGATTTGCGCCTGTGACGTGGTACGCACGGAATTTTAGAGTTTGTAAAATTTCATTCTAAGTATATTAAAAAACATTAACGTTTGTCTAAAATGAACGACTGCTACAATAAAAATATACATTCTATAGAAAATGTGTTTGATTCTCGTTACTGTATAATATCGTTAAGAATCATTGTATGTGGTATACGATTCTGATGAAATCGTTGATTTTAATTTAAAATTTTATCCGAATCACGATGCCAACTATTTAAGAGTGCTTTACGATCAAAGTTTTACTTCTTGCCACCAATTATTTCCATCGTACCACTCTCGTTTTATACGAAATTTATATAGCATTGTACAGATAATTTAATTGAAAATAATCCTATACTTTTCAAAAATGATATAATTTAATAGAAACGGAAAACATTAAAATAATTTAGAAAGGTTTCCTGTCAATCAACTCTGTAAAACTTAAAAACACAATCACCTGTGAAAACATCCATTAATTTAGTTTTTCTTTCCATTAGCTTTAGAATTACAGAAAGTAATTTCCAACTAAAAATGGTTCTCTAATTCGGTGTCGTTTAATTATTATTAATAAAAAATATTATTTAGTATACCGAAAGAGTACTCGCACAAATAGTGGCGACCTCTCGTAGTAAGTAAATATGTCTTTTCGTTACCATCTGTCTCGCAGAGATTAGGTTATAATAGTTGTATTAACAGATTTTAGATACCATTTTCATATTATTTGTTGACTCTAAATTCAGAAACATTTTTCGTCCAGTCCAGGTAACATTTTTTGAAAGTGCTTAACGATCGAATTTTGTTTGTTTCTTATCAAAATTAAATGGAAACATAGTGAGGCGTGCCTTTTGTATTTTCGAATTTTTTCTATTTTTCTATTAGGTTTTGTTACGTTATTATCTTTACTTCACGAAACGTTATGAAATTATTTTAAATGCAATTTCACAATATGGACGTCGACCATGTTATTATTACTTTATGTAAAGTTTTTTATTGAAAAAATGCTGTGAGATTATTTTTTAGATGATCTTCATGAGCATGAATATTTTATTTTACAAATATTGTGGTGGTTTGTATACTCGGAAATAACGTATGAAAGTAGATTGACAAAACAAATTTATAGTGTGAACGTGTGTGATGGAAGGGTCGTTAAGGGTTGCCTTAGAAAATTCGATGCAGACCATATAGGCGGTATAAAAAAGGGGTCGCATTTTAAGAATTTGGGTGCTTAAAATTTGGCCCTTTTTCGTACAAAATTACAAAACGCCTGAATTTAATGTTTACGAATGCGCCTATACTGTCAGAAATGTAATATCAAGGTGTTGTGATAGAAAAGTAAAATGGAAGTTTGTGTTCGAAATATTTGCGAGACTAAATGTAATGACAATAAATTAAGCCGAACGATGTGGATCTGCTATAAGTTTACATATTTTTAAATGAACCTTTTGTTTCTTAAAGAATGCGAAAAATTAAATTGTGCTTTTAAAACTTCGACAAGTAATTAAATAATACTAGTGTTACAAATTTTATTACAGTTGCTTATTTAATTGGTATATGCACAAGTCTTGCGGTACACCATTAACAACTATTTACAAATGGTCACAATTGAGTAGTTAAAGGCTTCTACTGAAATTTCTACATTGACTTTATAGATTATAATGCAAATAAATCGATAAAAAGATACGAGACTTTTCAACTAGAACTCGTCACACATATGCAATTACCCAACATGTAAGAACTTATAGTCGCATAATTAAGGTACTTGTGATTTCTTCATTTATTTTGTGAAGACTAAAACATACATATTTCATTTTACAACTTGGCGTTACAAATTACAATCCAAACACAGGTAAAAATTAAGTAATTTAGCGTTTTAAATGATTGATGCAATTACCTATATAATCCGCCGCGTTATTAATTACGCTTCACGTGGTACCTATTTGCTGTTTAAGCATATTTCTACAAAACACACTCACTGGTCACAATTTTCTACAAGCAGTTTATATTCCTTCACATTTTATGTTTAGTCACACCTAAAACTTTATTGAGCGTTTAGTCCCAAGCCGCTTTACCGTACGTGCGTGCACGAATGACAAATAGGTACGACGATCGGGTGACCCTGTGAACTCTCGTCAGCGTTAGGCATCGGCCGACACCGGTTAATCTGTTCATTTATTGGTTAATAGAGTCGGTTTAATTTTGTGATAAGACTCGGCGTTCGTTCGTCGAGGGGCGCTGTGTGTGCAAAGCTGTGTTGCACAAGCCGTGCACGTTCCAGTCAAACCATATTTTGTGGTTAGACCTACAGACCACAATACATGTCTAACGCGTCCGTGTGTCGCGAACACGTTACCCACGTTATCATTTTTATTCAAAATATAAATTTTGTAGAAAATGAAATGGAATGGGCGTGTATACTACGTCCGTGCATGACGTGGGGTTATTACGTTTATATTTTGTACAGGGATAGTTAAATACATCTGTATAGCGTAGTTACTGGTGATTCTCAGAGTCGCTCGTATGAATCACGTGAACGTAAAATAAAAACGTTTTTACCAAAAGTAAATTCATTTATATATTCACTTCTGGCCAGTTTAGAAAACACAATTTCATTTTATATAATCGATACACCCTCTTTCCTTCCCTAATTTGAGAAACGACGTTGTTGTCAATTATTTTCTTGCCTTTGGTATTCCTGCTTTCGTATCAATTTTAATTTACATTTTGTATAAAGACTATTGGGAAACATTTTAAATCCCTCGTTAACTGCAATTATATTTCTGTATTTTATATTTATATTCTTATTATTTCCATATGGTTTTACTAACAAAATTATTGCTCTATTATTTACGCAAACAATTTGTGAGCAACTACTAATTTGGTGCTTGAAGAGATCTTTTATACTTATTAACAAATTCTGAGGTAAAAGTCTTTCTTGTACATTATCGATCTTTTCAATCTAATCCAATAGTATAAGAAGATTAAGATTGTTCGTTTGTATTTAAGTGACACAATATCTACAACTGTCAAACTAATTTTAAAATCCTTGGAGTAACTGGCTTCTCTATTCCTGAGTAATATAAGTTATATTTTATTTTGATTTGATTATTTTTTTAATAATTGTGAAGTTTATCACAATCAGTTTAGTAGTTTCACCATTTCTGAACGACAAACATACCTAATCTATATAGAGCGTGGTGCGCACTACAAGTTTCTGGAACTGGCCACTTACATAAACAATATTGAATAATGTAATTACTACATTTGAAAATAGAACTCTTTGGCTGTAGAATAAGTTTGTTTCATCTAACTGTCAATTGTTTTTATATTGTAACGTCAATTTAAAAATTGCGTGTCTTCATCACTATGAATTTAAGTCGGGAAAATTTCGTAGTATAATTTTCTACGATTTTAAGTTAATTTGACAGCTCAGCAGAGCCTCGCTCGTTTTCGAACTGCTTTGGGCAATGAAGCATCATGCAAGACAAGTACTTATAACTGGTTTGCAGAATTCAAGCGCGGTCGTGTGAATTTTAGGGACGAATTTCGTGATGGTCGCCCGTCCACCGCTGTGAACAATAAAACATCGATGCTGTGCGCCGTATGATCGGCATGTGACCACCATGAGATTCGGGCATCCTTAGGCGTAAACAGAGTCAAATACTATCAATCTAAACAAATATTTGGGTATGAAAAAGCTGTGCTCGTGATGGATCCCACATTCCCTACCGACGGTTTAGCCACAAAATAAGTATATTTTGTGGTTTTGTGGTATAGTTTTATGGTATTTAGCTGTTGATAAAAGTTTGTAGAAGTTGTTGTTATATATGTTCAATCAATGGCGGTTAGATGGCATAAAGTTATTATTCCCTTAAAATAATAGTTTGAAAATATCGTACTGTATCCATGTACTTTATTTTATAGCATTTTCGAGAGACAAACGAGCAAGCGGACCACCAGAGACAAGGTGGTCACGACTGCCATGACACTCGCCACTCCGGTGAAGTCACCAGTGTGTTGCCGGCCTCTCATGGACAGGGGCAGCACATCCGAAGAAGGAAGAAGAAGGAAGGAAGGAGGAAGGGAGGGTGATAGACCAGGGGTGGAATGTGAAAGGCTGTATTTTCGTTTGAATTTTTAGATATAATTTTGTACACAGCCTATTACTTTGAACAACAAAACTATCTAAAGTTAGTTAGACTAACTAAATTTAAAGTAGACTCCTGAAATGGAGGGTCAAGTATTTTATCTATTGAATTAAGAAAAGAATATTTTGATTTCTATACAAACCGTCATGAAATACGATTTTGAACACAAAATAAATAGAAAAAAGAATAATATAATTAAATATATTTGAGTGAAATTATAATTTTGAATATAATACAAATAGAAAGTAATAATGAGTTGAATAAAGATAGATTTAAAGGAATTCTTACATGATAAAAGAATTAATAAAAATAAAATAATTGCAGATTTTGGAAATACGAACGAAATTTGAAATTTATCATTTCCATGTTTACGCTTATTTCTCAGAAGGGTAGGCAGCATTATAGATTTCTATTAAGTACGATCTCTACATACATCTGGTTGCCTGATGTTTTCGTGGAAGCTTAAATTTAACTTTTCTTTGACCGTTACCAATTAAGGATGCCTAAACTTTTCTCGACGACGTAATTTATTTTTAAGTGCTAAAAATTATAGGTAAGTAAGAATATCTGATACCTTCTAATGAACAGTATATAATTAAACTTAATCTATTTTTTAATATCAAGCCTTGTACTAATATTCTTTTAAAGAGGCATTTAAATAAAATTCCGTATATTAAAATATTGTTTAATAAGAAATTCGTATTGCTTCACAAAACGCAAATGACACGTTTATTTTCGTTTTCATTGATAATAATAAAATTAACTAATCATCAAAATGGAAAAAAGTTATAATTAATTCTAATGAGTAGCAATCAAGCATTTAAAACCTCTTCTTTGTCTTTTGTTTCCTGGAAGCGATATATTTCATGATACCCCAAGACAATGCCGTAAGCCAGTGAAGATATTGAGACAATGGAGCGTGACAGCTGTTGATGCGTTGTCCTTAATCCAACCTGAAATAGTTTTTACGTACTCATTATTTATTTCATAACTTAAAATTAGTACTCACTGTCTTCAAAATATTTATTATTTGAATGAAATTTTCTAATGAACACCTAATAATTGTTATTGTTGGAAAATTAGATGGATTTTCTGGAGCGTTAATGAAATTTAGATTTTAATAAAATCGTGATAAATGAAACACATCTTACTAAATATTGTCTCAACACTAGTTTGAGGCATATCAGAAATTATATTGACGATGATTCAATAGAACTTAAGTCTTTATATCAATTCCCACCCACATAATTATTTTTCTTTCAAAAATATTGAAATATCGACATTTATTCAAAGCCAACACTATTTTAATAAGATTTTGTTTCATATTTTTAACTTCTCGATAAGAAAAAAATCATAAAAGTAACAAACTTGTTTTCAGTCGGATTTTCAAAAATAGTGTTTTTTATGTCAAGGTTTTGACATTGGAAACGGACTTGCAGCATTCGAAAGGATTTGACTGATTTAGAGATTTTGAATAATCTTGAAAATTTCGAAAAATCATTTTTTTAAGTTATTCCTAAACTGAACCGATTTATTTCAAAATCTAATTCCTACTTATTCCTACCAAAAAATTTCTTCGAAATATATCGTAAAGGAAAATATCTCTATTTCAAATAAAATCTATTTTTACGCTTACAAACAGCGTCAAATCTATTAAAATAATAAAATATCGTTTTGAAAGTTTTTAAGAAAATATTTTCAAAATAACTTGTACATTTGTTGACCAACCACTTTTTAAAGTCTGTGTACTTTCAATTTAAAAACTACGTTGCCTGCCTTGGTCTCGTTCAAATTGGTTGTTTTATTAAAACACATTTGAAAAAATATTTGAAAAAATAAGATACTTTTACCTTTAACAATTTTGAAATGCTGAAAATTTTGAGCTTAGAAAATATGAGCAATGATGGTTTCGCGTTTTCCGAGTTCGAAAATATTATTTTCGTAACAATGCCGAAGTTTAAGGGGATGATAGTTGCAAGGTGGTTGGCCACACTTTTTAAAAGATCTTAACGATGAATAAGTGATATACAAAAGAATAGTGTTCTATGTTATGGCTGCCAGAAAGAATGTTTACCAACGACTGGTCCAAAGCTGAAATAGACAATGCCCGCCGTCAGAGTTGTATCCCAGTAGCGCCGGGAAGCTTGTGAAGTGGCACGTGAGTCGGGATCACGAGCGCCATGAATACCGTACGAAAACCTTTTCCAAAACCTATCATCACGGCTACAAAACCACGTAGTAGCTCTGACAGAGTAGCTAATACTGAAATCATAGGAAACATATAAAAATATATAATTTCTTTACGTTAAAGTCTCACAATGAAGTGCTGAGTTTCTAAATTCTTACTCTAATGATATTAAATAAAAGTAGTGTCGCTGCGAAATTGACTGAGTTTGATGAAATTGTATTAATTATACCGAGAATTGTTCTAGCTCGAACTGACACTAAGAAAAATTTAACCTTCGAAAAAACAATTACTAATAGAAATTGCATTTACCATGACCATAAAAAAGCGCAAGATAAGAATTTGTTGGCCAAAATCATATATACATGTGATGATGTGTGCTCGCCGATATACAATTAATCAACTAATGGTTACTTGTGTGTCGCTGTTTCTAGAGTCAGATGTTGTAAAGATTTAATCATTTCAGTTATAAAACGCAAAAACAAGTAATATCAGAACAATTTATTTCTTATGTTGTTTCTCGCTATTATGCAAATAGGTACCATAAAAACTTTCAACGATTATCTTGTTTCATTTATACGCACGAGCATACCAACTATTAATATATTTTATATCTTGTAATATATATAAACATATAATATAATATTACAAGCGCTTTTCGAGGTGAATAATATCGGCAATGTACGTAGGTCGAGATCGGTCGGTCTGCAAATTTGATCATTTACCCAAATGTTTTATATTGCAATATACACAACTTTACCAAAATATTATTATAATTCACAAGTTCACTACATAATTTAATAATTTGCTCACCTACTCGTCCCATTGCCATGGTTACGCCCAAAAGGAAAAACGAGTTGTTATCCCATCCGATTCTGCCAGCGAACAGCGGCACGCAAAACCGAACGCATATGTCAATGCCGGCCAGCAGCGACATGAAATGAGCCGATTCTTGTATTGTAAAGCCGTAATCTTTTAAAATGAATGGTGTCAATATGGAAAAGTTTAATTCGTTGAAGTTCGCCAGTGTTATTCCGAGCATGAGGTTAATATATGTAAAATCTTTTAGAAGATCCAAATCGAAAAAGATTGTAACTTTCTCCCAAAAAGTCAAATCGTCTTCTTCGTCTTCTTCCTCTTCTTCTTTTTTGCTTTCAACTACGCCCTCTTCGAATTGATTGTTTTGAATTAGTGTATATTTCTCTGACTCATTGTTTTCCTCCCTTTCCCTTAGATACTCTTCAAGTTTTAAAGAAGCTTGTTTAAGAACTTCGCTTTCGTAATTAAAATTATTCGACTTTCTTCTGTGTCTGGTACGAGATGATTGATTGCTATGATTGTCTTTGATATATTTCCTATCATCCAAATCATCTCTATTTTTCATAGATATATTACTGTGATTGTCCTTTTGATACTTATCTCCGTATTCTTCATCGAACTTATAAGACCTTAAACTTTTACTTCCAACAAGGTCTTTTTGAGCTTTATCAGCAATAGACTTGGCTTTAACTGGATCTAAGTTTTCCACAACAGCTTTCTCTTCAGCCTTTAAGTCCTGAGGCGCTTTGAGTGTTGGACAATCTTCGACTTCTGACTCAGGAATAAGAGTTTTTAGAGTTATAGATGCTTTCCTCTTGGGCTTATATGTTTCTCTTTCTTGTGCCAGAGCGCCTAAATTTACAGCAGAATTCTTTTTAGATTCATTAAGATACAAGGTAGACGATTTTCTTGAGCGATTTTCCGTTAAATTAGATAAAGAGGGTTTTGAATTCAGCCTGGAAGGTCGTGTAGAACCATCTCTTGATGATAATTTACTGCGATTGTCGTGATTGACTGAAATAGCCATCGTTAGCACGTAATAACATAGGCACTCGGGATCAGTTATTTCATAGCCAGGATTAATGGGATCATCTTCATTATAAAGATACTGGCTAGAAAATGCACTGAGATTTTTAAACTTACTAAAATAACCACTTTCTTTGTCTTTTATCTTCATCTTTCGTTTGGATTGTATTTGCTTTAGTTTCAGTTTTGACTAATGCTTCTGCATCTAGATTTCTTTGTCTGGTATTACTGCATGCTGTTCAACAGGATGCAATAAAATGGCGCAAAATACGGATATGATGGAAAACCACTTATGATCAAGACGCAGTAAGTATCACCGAATGCCTTGTACAAGGCCGTAATGATGTGCGGCCATATGATTGGTCCCATTCCAGTTAAAGTCCAAGACAATGCTGTAGCTAGTCGTCGTCTTTTCTTCAATAAGTATTTAAAGCTAGCGCGTTAGCAGAACTGCTTATACCGTAGCCTGCGCCTGTAAAAAATATAATTTTGAGTCTCTGGATCAGTTTTCGATAAAAATTATTAAAATTTTGCTATACCATACAATATTGAAAATGAGAATAAATAGGTGATAAAATTAAAAAGAATAGGTCGTCATCATCAGAGATACAAATATAACAATAGCTCCGGTCATGGACACCTTACGATATGAAAACTTTCTAAATACTGGACCATTTGCTAAACCTGAAACAATGTTTATACGTTATTCAATGGAAATCATTATAGAATGAAACGCATCAGGTGACCAAGATGAATTTATTCTCGCGACGAGCTTATTACTTATCGTGCTACTTAGGGGTTATAGCGTACAAGGATGGGTTATCATGAAGCAATTTCGCTTCTTTGCTTCTTTGTGTTCCGCATGTTTAAATGAGGTTTACGTAAGACAAGACCAGCATACGTATAGGCAATATATTGTCACGATTAATTTATCGTACGACTCAGAGTGCCTCTTATCAACAATAGGTCACCGAACAACACTTAACGTAACACATTAATGATGTGTTCCGGGAATAATTGTGGTTTCAACGATAACTTTATAACATTTAAACTTGATTTTTTTAATTTTTTCCTTTTAAGCTACACAACCATTACAACTTTGTTGGATACTTCGGAACATATTCATTTATCTCCAGATGTTCAAGATGAGAAACATTAATTTTCGCAATCGACAATCAGGTTTTTGTATTTATCATTCACAGTCAGAACACTTCGTCTAAGAATATATCCTACACTTTTGTATCCTTACTTATAAATTAAATGTAACTTACAGCACTTTTATTAATTTGTTTATGTAAGACACTTTATTTATTTATATAGTCGTAGAAGATGGTTTGTATAGCGTCACTAAAATACTGACATTTCCTACAGACAAATTTAACAGTGAATTTTATTAATAATATTCATTCAACACTTTTAAAAGTTTAAGAAATAAAATGAGTATTTCTGTTCTACCTAACACTAAATGTCTCAACATTATTAGTTACTTGCTTATAAACAAAAGAAATGGAAATATGTCTACAGCAATTTAAGTATACAGTTATAGTGTTACTGTAGCATTAATGCAACATTAAGTCAACAACACATTCCTCATCACCGATAGCGAGTTAGCGTTCATAATGAGGACCATCACGCTTTAATAAGGATCACTCACGGATAACATTAGTTATCCGTACTACCTAAAGGCATGTTTACATTTGCTCATTAAGTTTTATACATTTACTTAGAGCATCGGGTGAAGGTATCATTAAGGCATTGCAATTCGAATATACAATAAGAAGGTGAATCAAACGACATAAGTCTACTATTAGCTGTTATAGAGTTTCATATATTAATTACGCTCAGATCACAACAGAATATTTAATAAAGACCAGAATGTTTACAATTAACATGTATTGCGTGTACGAACATGGGGTTCGTCTGTGTCAGTGATTTGTCCGCTTCCATCCACTTTAACCAATATAGAAGGAGGGATCTAATGTGCGATCCATTTTAGTGAAATATGTTTGGTACTATGCATTTATGGTGGTGAGTCGTGCTGTGGTGAACATGGCAACATCACGAAAATGGGCCGGCTGGACCGGTGAGATATCATACTCTCATAGAAACAGACGTGAAGTAGCAGCTTCTGCTGTTGAGTTTTGTCCGGTGAGTAAAAGTTTCGGTGGGTCACTCCCTCTTCCATCAGATGTCCTATTCCTCCCTAATAGTTCCTGTAGCTTACTCTTCCTCCACCAGATATCCTGTACGTTAGAGACTCTGTGTAGAGATTGCGGTGCCATTATCAATCAGCTGCTCACATCACAAGTTTGTTTTTTATTGGACTTACATAGGTATGCAGTTTGAGTATATAGATCAAGAGTCTCAAAACGTACACATCTGCATACATGGCAGTTAATTATGTGTATAAAAATTATAAGTTTGTGTGTTTTGGGTACGTCCGGTGCAGTGCTCAAGTTACCGTGCTGGGCGCGGTCACGCACCGACGCATGACGTTGAGCCGAGTTCATGTTGATGATGGTGGTGGTCTGGGCGCTGCTCATGTTCAAGCGGCCCAGTTTGTCGTGGAACAGCAGGCCGAACTGCTGCAGCACCGGCAGCGCCGAGAGCTGGAAATCAGCGTGTTAATAATTATATTATATACATATACGCATATAACAGAATTGAACAGAACAGATTACAGTCGAATTGAAAGTTCAAAGTTTATACTAAATACTTAATTAGTATAAACCTTGAATAATTATGATATATAATTAATTAGGATGTTATTAAGAGCTATCTTATCGTTAGTAAGTTATGTCATATCGCGTCTGCATAGCATCGAACAAAATTGTTCAGTTAAGTGAAGTAATTGTATTTTAGCAGTTTTATTTTAAGCTAGCCTCTGGGAAAATTGAACAGTTTAGAAAGCTCGGAAATACATTGTTTTCAAAGATTTTCATAAATCGAGTTTTCATCAGATGACGACGTTTTGAGGTTCCACAAAGTTATTTTAGAACACTATTTATATCCGTACATTTACGTGTGCAAGTATTAGTATTTTTGAAACTGGATATTGATCACTCAAGTAGATTTTGAATAATATCAAAAACAAAATTGGGAAAAATGACAAAAGGGTTTTTTCGGGATTAGATTTTTTTCAAGATCTAAACTAAAAAAATATAATTGATCGGTTCTCTAAACTTTGAATGTTCGTAATTAAAAATGGTTTTTGGAACCATTTTTGTTGATGATCGCATTTGGTACAAATGTTAATTCGTTATTACCGAAGTCTAGTTAGTTTTAATCTTTAAAAAAATTTGAATATTGTAAAGTCCATCAAAGTTTATCAATTTAGTAATATATCTTCATCAAATTGTCAAATTATTCATCAAAAATTCAGTTAACCATCAAATATTATCAAATTCGTTTTGAAGAATATCAAATTTTTTCGATTACCTTCAAAACGAATCTGATTGAATCCAGGTTTACTGGCTTCATAAAGTTTAATTTGCTTATGTTTCTCTCATCAGACCAAAACAACATCAGTGCATTAAATTATGAATAACTTCAATAATAAAATTATTCTAAAATGAATTAATCATTGTCTATAGGAGAATATAATAAAAAAAGTTTTCTAGACAAATCTTAAATGAATTGATCGGTTAAAAACGGTTTTGAAACATTTGAAAGAATTTATTTACTTTTTTATTTACTTTTCTTCTCTGTAAGTTCAAAATGTATTCGTATTCATATTCCTTTTTGTTTTGGAAGAATTGTTAATTGAATAGTAGAATGATACAATCATCAATTACTACAATTGTAAAAATGTTTCTACGTTCGAGTACTATACGATGCGATGGAGGAATTTGCTTATTATTGGAAAATCCATGGTGAAAGTATTATCCCATCAAAAACTTAAATGTGTAAGGAGAATCAAGTTCAATATTATGATATACCATAATATTGAATTTTGTCTAGAATTAGTAGGTACTTATTCATAATATAATTAATACTAAATGGTTTTGTTAAACTACTTTGTATTTTCCTACGTATATGGGGTATACTTGTCTTTTTGTGTTATTTTCTATATATATTCGCGTGAAGACCTTAAAATCCACATAAAGACCGGTTATCATCAATTTTAATTGCTCATTCTTACATTAAGTATAAGTAAGTGTTCCTAATATAATCAATTAATTGACAAATTATAAAATTTTGATTTCTTTGTTGTCATTTATTCCTTTGTATTCACCCAGATCTGGATGCCAAATTTAAACCTTCTAGGACATCTGGAACTGGGTTTATAGTTTGATCTATAGGCCAGTCAGTGGTAAAATGACGATTTTGGACTTTAATATCGAAATAACACTTTGAGGTGTGTTTATGAAATTTGGAGCACATATGTATCTCGCAAGTCTCAATATATATGAGCCAAATATGGCATATTTATGTGCAATAGTTTTTGGTTATGAATGGGTCGAAAGTGGGCCAAATAGTTCGTGTAATACGCACGGTGTTGCTCGTAATTGTGTTAACTTGAACAGCTTGTACTACCGCGTGCCTAGATTCATTACATTTATTATTTACTTAATTTATATTCTTTGTTCACATTAATCACGTGTAATATTTGACGTTTATGATTAATTATCAATAGATTTTCTATAAACGATTATAAAGAAGCACAAAGGATAAAATTACTGGAAGAAAAATAAAGAAATCAAGTAAGACGTGTTAGTAAAATCACTTTTTCAATTCAATCTAGTGCTGGTTATAATCTGATTATGCTCATAATTTGTATACTTACATTTGAAATGCCCATGCAAAACTATGATCCACCCCAACCGCCATCTGGTGGAATGAATTCCCATCTTTCAAGATCTTCGATTTTATCTCCTTTTTTTAGTCATCCTGTTAAAAATATTCCAGAGTTTGAATGGGTGCATTTCACAATCATACTTAATGAATATATATATAATGAATAGATATATAAAGAATAATACCTGTATTACATTTAATGAAAAAAAGTTAATAATTATTATAAATTGTTTGTAGAAAGAGCGTGCATTATTACATCCATAACAACGTTATCGTTCGAGGTAGTAGGTGCTTTAAACTACGGATGATTTATCACTGTTGTTTATTTATGTTTTTTGTGTTTTAACTAAACATTGGAGTGAGTAATTTATCGTGTATGCTATTAATTGTTTAAAATTTCATCCAATAATATTTGATGAAATCTTGCTAAGTATGTAGAAGTAATCGTAAAAGTAGATTTCGAAAGGGTCGATTCATGTTTTGTGACGTTTTCATTATTACCACATTTCAATTATATATAGGTGACAAATATTTATTTTGCTGTTTCCAATACTGACTAACTTCGGAATAATATTGACTTGCTTGTTCAACTCCATTTCCACCAGGTTGTCATAAAGCTCATGATCTAATTAAGTCTCTCTCTCTCTCTCTCTCTCTCTCTGTCTTTTATGTTAATGTGTAAACTCTGTTATTATTACATTAATTAAATTCAACCAAATTTTTTCAGTATATAGTATACTGGTTGTGCTCGAACCTTCACTATTGCTTCAATTCAATCATAAAATACGGTGGAAATAGATGAGTGTATAAAGACTTGATTCTAAAATGTGTAGTATGCTTAGCTGTGTCTCGCGGTTTTACTCGCGATAAATTTAAATCATACATGCCTATTTCTGTGTCTAGATAACCGAGCGCATCGTCAACTAAATACCATCACACAGCTGTGCGGAAAACAAATAGGCAATCCTCAAACAATAAACCGACTCTGCAAAACGTCAACAGTTTGATGACTATATAAAAGGCCTTTACATTGTCCGACGTTCGTTCGCTAGTTAATTCGAACTGAGCCATCGCGCCGTTCGTGCGCATCGTTTTACAATTCTTTACATTGTCCGACTGTCGTACAGATCGCGAAATTCGGCACTGGCGAAATCCCATATTGCGAGACTTCGTAGTCTTACAGACATGCCTCTACATCCTCAACGATCTTAACGGATATCTGTAGAATATAACAACGACAACATACGCATATTAGTGTAAACGTCGCTGTACTTAAGTATATCAAATAAAAGGTAAGTCAAAATGAATAATAGAGCGTAGGTATATAAATATCCCGCATTCAAAGGTTTGTCTAACGCAAAACCAGTTCTACAAATCGAGCTTTCAAACGTACAAAGTGTTAGTACACAAGAAAATAATACTTACATTTCTAGAAGGTCTACCAGGATGCAAACAGTGCACGGTCTGTAATCATAACAAAGTAAAGGATAAGTGAAATCGGTCGATATCTTTATTAGTCTGTTATCATTGTGAATTGTTGAGCAACGCTCGCATACCGTACGGCGGTGCGACGACGCGTGGTCGCAGGGCGCGAGATATTGTTGTGACGAATTCCTCGAAGAGGTTAAGGTCGGCGTCGTTTGATATCGACCTCGAATCAAAGTCTGAACGTCGGCCATCTTTAAATGTATACTTATAAAAGTGTGATTTAACTAGCTTTCATCCGCAGCTTCGCCCGTGTGGATTATCGGTCGATCGCACTGTTAATCCAGATCCCGATATTGTTTCTGCTTTCGACTCCAACCTTGCATTACTTTTGATTCCGATTCTGGTTTCGATCTCGATTCCGGTTCTATTTAAAAATACACAATATAAAATAATAGTAGCGAAACGGGATAAAACAACTCCACGCGTTATTCGGGATATAAACTAATATCTTACCATATTTCATTAAATCCTGTTCAGCAGACTTTGTGAGTTCGTGAACTAATTCAGAACAGATAATAGACATAAATTCTAGAAAATATTGAAACGTATTCTGTCAATAATTCTAATAGCTTCCAAAGTAAAATTTCAAATAATATCTTTAGTGAACTGACTTTTTCTTTCTATTATTTTATTTTGTATTAACAGCGAGAAAAAGTTAGTATCTTTATGAATCGCAGCTTATATCTTCTTTTCATCTGTAAGCTATATTACTATAAAGTGTCTGTTAATTTTGTTCAGTCGGTAAAGCGTGACTGAGTAACATATGCATTGATCTATAAAAAAGAGATGATGCACAATCCGGCACTCAAAAAAAGCCGCTGTAAATGAGTGCTAAAACAGACAGTTTAGCACTCAATGCATCTAGTGTAGTTTCGTCGTACTAATCGTTACGACGTCGAAGTGTTCTGTTCAAATTTTCAGAAATAACATGTAAAAAGCTATTACAAATGGATAGTGTTTCTTGTTTTCGATAAGCAAAATTTAGTGTATTTACAATAGTTGCTCGATCGTATATTATAATGAGTATTTTGTATTTCTTCACTTAAAGTAGCATCAAAAGCCGAGATATAAACCGACCTAAAATAAATAAACCTAAGCAACACCGGTCTCTGTATTTCTTGCGTTATCACATATTCGATCGCTTAACAGAGGCTATGTTCTTATACAAATGGAGTCGCCTTTTCAATTTTTTTTATTATTTTTTATGTTAATACATATCTTAAAATTACCTCTAAAATGAAATCATATAATAGATTAAACCTATTCCAAAAATAATTACGTTGATTATATTTCAATTTGTTTTTAGCAAATTATATAAAAGTATTATGTTCATCAAAATATGTTAATATTTAATTAATCGTCATCTTATTTTATTATATAAATAATAAAAGAAGCTTTATATTACTATAATCTATACACTTAAGAAATTAACAAGTTCTTTCATGTATATTATGAAATTAAAGATTCATATTAATTTTAATCTTAGGTGATTATTACATTAAGTTTTATTATGAAGAAAATATACTATAATTCTTTTCATAAATTCAACCAAAAAACAATAATAAAAATTTAAAATAATATTAAACCACTCCACTGATGTCTTTTTTAGAACAGCACGTGTAAATTGTAAAAAATATGACTTATTGTCTTCCAATAATAAAATGATCATTACTCCTCTTTGCATTTACAAGTGAACCTTATGACGTTTCAGTTGTGAATGTCAAATAATGAATAATGTTCCTTCCCTTCTTTATATTTGGCACAGCAAAATGGTATCGTAAAATGTGAGACAGAGATATCAAGTTAACTTTGAGCCATTTTTCGACGTTAAAATAGTAAACGACTGTACATTTTCTCTTTTTCATATATCTATGAACATTCATCTAAACATAAAAACTTCCACATTTGTAATATTAATAGGATTACGGTCATTTTTGTCACTTCAATGCAATAACACTTCTATCCCGTTTAGATCTGAATGAGGAGATTTAATTCCGCTATGCTGACCTGATGGGCACTACAATCTGCTAACACCCGTCCTCGTTTGATTGTGGCTTAAAGTGTTCTCCGATGGATGCAGCATGTAGTCATACTTTGTGAGCATGCGGCATGTAGTCGTAGTACTTTGACATAAATTAAAATCTATAAAGTTATCGGTATTGGTCAGGATTCAAATCTGTTATCTTTGTAAAAAAACGTACTTAACGCTCGCCTACCACTGCTCTCGACCACCGTACTTGGGCATACAAAACTTTCTATAACTGATTATTTATATTAATATTTAAATTTCTATAGGTGATAACTAATATTAATATTTAAAGAGTATTTCTGATTTTTAAGCGCATTATCGTTGAATATAAAACATTTTGTTTTCTCGTTTTTTAATTCTAATTTACGGACAATTCTAAAATTCTAAATCTGCGTTACGAGGAATTGAATTAGAGAACATTTTTGATGTATATTTTTTTCTCATTTCGCACTGGTAAAGTCAACAAAAAAGATTCAGAGCCTTGAATGTGACATAATTAAAATTTAGTGATAAAACCACATCATCGTGAGAAGTATATCCTCTTGTACTTTGAATTAAGCAATGGATGTAATCATATGATTACATTTATTTTCGTGGTTCGACCGTGGAGATACGATCCTCGAGATCCAGGAGGAACCCTCTTGAAGGCTGGTCACCAAACGCGACCGAAAGTAACAATAAAATAATGGGACAACTAATCCAAATAGATAAACATATATCACCTAAATCATACTGCTATTCAAATCGATATACTTAAAAAATCCAGCCAAGTGCGTGTCGGGCCACGCGCTGTGTGGGTTTCCGTAGTTTCTCGTTACACAATACAGCCTTAGAAAGGGGCTTTTTGTTTGCTACTATAAGCTCCTTAATTGAGTTCAGGTTTAACTGCTAATAACGTCAAAATGGGGTCCACATAGGACGGGTGTTAGGGATGTTGTGATTTTTATTTTAATAATTTTACATTGTTCATAATCTTATATTTAGTAACTGTTTTACACGGCCAACGACGTCATCTAAGTAATTTAAATGGAATTTCTATAAAATTTTGCTTTTACTCCACCAAGTCCATTTCATAAGTTTAGAAATAAATAAGAAATAAAAGGAGCACCAACGCTGAACGCTGTGCTGACTAATGTTTTGCAGAAGTTTTTTACACAGTAGTAAGCGGCTGAAAGTCGGTTCCTGAAGTGCATCACCATTACAATGCGTCCGCACTCTATATTCTAAATAAATGACTTTCTATACAGCATACTACCCAGACTCATAGGGCACCTTTCTTACAGTTCCAATTTGGCACCGTGTGATTTTTTTGTCTTCTAAAATAACGAAAAATCAACTGAAACTAAAAACAATATTTTATCTCCGGAACATGCACTGGCCGCATTTAAGGAGGTGGTCGAAAAGCGTTATTGATTCGGACTGAAAATGTATTTTGGAGACTGGTTACCATGTATGCGCTTTGTACAACGTGGAGGAAGAGTTTTTGAAAAGTATTATAAAAATTATATTACATAGTACACATTTTTTGTAAACACAAAAATTTCTAAGTTCTTCACGTTTAAATGCTATCAACGAAATATTATATACTGAGAATGTAGCGAAAATTCTTAAAATCCGCGTCTCATTGTTTGATTCAAAAGTACGATATTGATAATAAGGTCTATTACGAAGAAGCTTACAGAGATCTTTAAATATTGATTTGTTTTAGGGTTCGTTAAAAAATATTTTTTGTTTGTAATGTTAGTTCGTTCATCAGAGAGTCTGTTTGTTAGAACTTTATAACTCTGCCATTGTATAATCGATTCGAATGAAATTGTACAGTCAGCTTTCTTATATAAACCGCCATAAAACGTAAAGAATAACAGAAGAAAATGAGGTGTAGCTTTTAATGCATAAAATTGAAGGATGATTTTGCATTTTATTGTATGGAGTGCTACCAATAGTATTTTAAGTACCTATCTAAATAGGTTCCTAAAATTATAATTAAAGTATCTACGTTAATTTTCTCGCAGACGTACAGTTTGCTGTTTATTAGCTTTTAAATTCGTTAATTTTGCGTTCATTCTCTGACCTATCAACTAGGTATTTCAAAATCTGATAAAATGACAGTGACAGTGTTTTGTAAATAATTCAACACGAATTATTTTAAACAAACTTTAGTAAGAAATTTTTGGATTGCAGTTTTTAATTTTTCATAGAACATTGTGTACAATATAGGATAATCACCGACTCACATGAGTACGCATTTAAAAATGGTTGTCTACCACTCACATATCATATTTAGATCAATTTCCTGAAACCTATAAGGTGACGTTATGTCTGTTTAATTTAAATTTAGTGAGCCTGCGCTGGTGATTTGGAGGACTCCGTATCTCGAATATGGGACTTCAACTTCCGTTTATTGACTGCCGTTTCTTTTCTAGAAAACTACTACAAAATGAAAATTATGAATAAGCGATTATGATATATTTTTGTAGTAAACTGATATAAATTTCTAAATCTTTTAATTAATAAAAATGGTTATTTGTGTAGCAAAAATGATGCTAAATCCCATTTATCTTCATCTTTAGAAATATGATATATTCGAAAATAGTACTTATGCAAATTTTCAGCTTTTAGGCGTGGCGACTCGCATCTGTTTGCTTTATTTTAAATCATAACCACAAGAAGTAGATGAACTCATTATCACAATTTTATGTGTAAAGCAATTGAATGACTAACAATTAATTCGAGGAATTTTTTGTCGTAAACGCTTTCAACATCATTTTCCTATACCTACAACTATACACATGAAACCAGTCCGTTGTTTGATATGAATTTCTCGTTAAACCTAATTAAATGGAATATTGCAATACGCAATTACAATTCAAAGAAATATACTTTTATCAATCATTGTTGTAGTTATAGAAGTGAATCATCGCTAGAGGCCCAGGGCGTTTCACGCTGTAAACGTTTTCTGTATCGATCTGCATCAAAATGCAAAGAAAATGCATCTTGAAGGTGCACCTGTATCCAGGATCAGATTGAGCGATATAGAGGTCTCTATATAGAAAATCGAGTCTTGAGGCTTACCCAGAATCTTGAGGCCTCTCTCCCTTAGATCTACTTAAGGGGAATGAGGCCTCAATGTCTCAAACACCAATTTTAGGATTCCATAACTAAAATGGCAAAAACGGAACTTTTATAATTTCGTCGTGTCCATGCGTCCGTCCATATGTCACGGGCATTTGACTCAAAAGTACAAGATGTATATTGATGAAATTTTTGAGTATAGGTGTCTTCATATAAGCCACTACTTAGTTTGGTAGTTAAATAAAAAAATATTCAGGGATGCACTCCATACATGTAATAGAAGCTGAAAAAAATATGTTCAAATAATGTGAAAAAAATTACAAAGGTAACGCTTTATATATACTTACAATGAGAATGATTTTCAATATTATCGGATATACCGTTTTTAAGTTATTGCCGAAAAACTGCGCTTCTCAACAAAAAGACGTAAATGTCATGAAGATACGTTTTTTTACTGTTGCACTTTTTCACATCGTATTTTTACATTTTTAGGCTAGTGTTTCAATTGTTTCATAAAGCACTTACAATTTAATACATAATTGTGGATTTAGGTGAACACATTAAAATAGTTAATGCAATAATGTAAAACCGTTTAATAATAATAAAATATATTTAATATAAACTTTGTATAATCAATATGGACTGGTCCTTTCTGAATAATGTTCGAGAACGTATATCTCTTGCGGCCTCAAGTCGTTGATGACGTTGTTGGTGGTGTAAAACAGGTAGTAAATGTGTGTCTATGAACCATATAAAATGGTGGAAATATAAAATCATATTATAAATCTTAACACTCGTCCTGTTTGGACCCGTTTATAGACGTTACTAGTCGTTAAAATATCAATTCAATTAATACGTTCTTAGTATAAAACAAAAAAGGCCCCTTCAAGTACGCGTATTGTGACGGGTAACTACAGAACCCTATATTGGGGTTCTGTACTTACTGCGTGGCCTGACAGGTGGTTGGCCGATTTCTTTTAAAGTTATTTATTAAAACAAAACCATTTATGAACAATATAATGTAATTTTATTTCATGCAATAAATTCGTTTGATATAACATGAAAGTCAGTCGGCCAATATCAATTTATTGATCGAACCGAGATTGGTGCAAATTGTCACAAATATTTTATGCACTAGTTGGCGCTAGGTCCACAGGTACCAATGGATCATCCGGCTCTGCCTGCACCGAGGATAATCCATTTATTTAAGTATACTAATAAAAATTTAGAATGTTGCTTTGCTAGCTTTGAAGGCCGTGTCAAATAGTATGTTTTATTTGACGGACCTCCTTGCTGTAAACCTCATTCATCAGAGGAAGAACAACTTTTGTATGATTCGTTGAATTCTTGCACTACTAGTACTACTTATTCACGCAGTGCTGTATTGAGAGTGCTAGAGAAGTATAGAACAAGGGTCCGAAAATTTCTCATGTTCAATGAAACTGTATGAATGCACTTTCATCAGTATTGGAATATCGAAACATGTTCAATTAAATATATTGGATCGTATTTCTTTGCTCGCAATTATGTGATTTTGAAAGTTTTATTAATAATCAATTTCTTAATGCACTAAATTAAATAAATATATATACACACACATATATATATATATATATATATATGTGCACGAAAAGTCTTTAGTTTCTGCAATTTAATAATTTATCGATTTTAAAATTATTAAGCATGTGTTACGTCAGCAAGAATTGGAAATATTAAGTAAACTGTAGTTCCTGCACTGTATTTTTTCTGCATCCTTTACATAGTATATTTTATGGTTGATTAGACTGTCCCTACTCGCTTTTTTGACCTTTCAGACGTAAAAACTAAAATATGCAACAAAAATTAAATGAAACCATTGATTTTAATATGATTACAGGAAGTATTGGATAAGTCTGTTTTCTCAAGTGTGTATTTATTCGAAATGTATTTTTAAAATGATTTTTATTTTATCAAAATTTTTGCAAGAATTTAATGGTATTTATGATTAAAATTCTTCTTGGTTGTTAGTTAGAAGTTGGTTATTAACTTACTTATTTATTATTAGTTATTATTGAACAGTTTCATTTACTTCAATTAACCATAGAAATTTCTTTTTGCTTCGAAAGACGATTAGCTTTTGGTGAAAGTTGGATGTGGCAGAACAAACACGAAATTAGATTCAATGTAAGATGCTATCCCTATGTGGTATGCGTGGAATGTCTTTGAATAATAGATACATGGATAGTGATGTCAGGGAGCAGTGTGGTTTGAAAGAAGATGTAGTGACTAAAAAAAGGTATGTTGCGCTGGTTTGTCTATCTAGATAGCAGGAATGAAATAGACTGACAAAACAAATCTATAAGGCGAAAATATGTGATCAGGGTGAAGGGTCGCCAAGGGTTTCACTGAAAATCTCATACAAACCATTAGTGGAATAATAAAGAAGGGCCATTTTAAGCAGCCGAAATCGACGAGTCTGTATAAAATGACTTACGGACATCAGTCAAGGAAGAGAGGTATGTATGCAAAGATCGTACCATGTGGAAATTTCTGCTCTCTTGGTTGGTGAAAAGGCGTGAGTATATAATTATAATTTAGTAAATACATTGCCTTAAGACATACATCATGGAACACATAGTTAGTTACTAACGTCATTGCAATTCATCATGGCACTAGAGCTATATGTTTTATGAATGGAAATAGACATCTAGGAAAAACTCATAATTAACATTAAATTGTAATAGAAAATATTAACTTTTGGTGCGCTTTATAAAATTATGCATTCATAGAAAATGTCACAGGTATCGTTATTAATTTGAAACAATAAGGTGACAATTTATTTTGTCCACGTTCACCGAGCATGATTCCGCCTCGCGCAGGTAATTACGTACAGGCCATATAATGCTGTCGAAAATATTACAATTTATCAAATTGTGTTAATAAAACTTTATCGTGTGTCACCAAGTGCTACAATTCCGACAGGTAGTTTAATGATCTATTATCACAATTTACAATCGGATTAGAATCAATATAATACAAAAAGGTTACGACTTTAATAATAACGTAGTTGAATGTGTTTATAATGTTTAGTTTTCTATAAAAAAAAGCATGGAAGGATAATCTAAGTTTTTTTATTTTAACCTACAATAAACATTTTTACATACTTAACTCTTAATAATTATTCTATTACTACAAGAACTCATCGGTTTACTCAACATTTTCATAATTCTTATAAACTACACAACCAAATTATTTACATTCACGAAATCAAAAGTTCTTTCCTTGTATTATATTTGAATCCAAAATCACAAGTAATTATTAAAGTTCAAGCATTGTAGGAGCGTTGCACAGTTTCTTCTTTATTATAAGAAAATATAGTAAAAATAATGATATCATTTGCCATTCTAAAATACACAATTTTAATTTTTAACTTAGTCATATTACGAAGTATATATATATGACTGTGTAGATTTTATCAGTTGAGGTCGCCTTCGTAAAGGTTATCACTACGTCGGTAGGTGAAAAAGAAATATTACCGCAAATCGAAACATTGTAAAATAATTAAGGAAGCAAATATTTTAATTATCAAAATAAAGAAAACTATGCTAAGCACTATATATCTTTTGCTATCAAATTGGTCATCATGATTTATTATTTAAATTTTTATATAATAATGAAATTAGATATTAGTCCCCTGTGAATTACTTATTATTAGTATAATCCCTTTATTATGAATCTGTGATTTTTATAATTCATGTTCGATTTTTTAATATTCGATTTCGAAAAACTATAATGTTATTGTACAACACTTACCAAAGAGAGGCGGCACTAACAAAATCACTAAGCTGTTTCAATATCGATTTACTACGCTGTACGTTTTATTTTTAATAATTAAAAATAATAATAATTTATTTGAATACAGACATTTGAACAGCGCGCGTCAATCCTTGCTACAAGCAAGATCTGGAATAAAGCGTTCTGCGATATGTGCCAGTGGCCGTTCCTTTGTATCGAACAATACACAGGCCTTAATGAATTTTCGCTGTTACAACTTTAATAACAACTTTCATAAGTAAACTTTATTATTCATAAATTATTTAACTTTTTAAATTATCGTCCATTCTCGCGCTTATCACTACATATTGTTAATTTTTAAATATCAAGAAAATATTAGAAACTGAAACCTAAATCACTCCTATTATAAATTATTGGCGCCAATAAATGATAGCATTAACTATAATTTTCTGTAACAATAAATTTGATTTCTCAGTTTATTAACTGAATTAACTTATAAAAGTGAATATTAATTTTGAAATTATGACATCAGAGTTTTGTAGATATTCTTAAAATTTTTATTATAAATATGTAAAAGTATTTAGAAGTCAGATTCCGGTTAGCGTTGTGCCTCAATGTATCGATTTTTTGTTCGATTTATTGTGTGATCATCCCGCACCAGTACATTTGCCGAAGAGCATAGATACAATGGCGGTAGAGACATATAAATTGGTAAGCACTAATTCAACAATTTATGAACGCATTGGTCAATGTAACTACCTGCGTTTAAGAATCGAACTTTTTGTAAACTTTTAACATTTGTGTTGTGAAAATTGTGAAAATTTGAAGTGTTTTTAAATATTAGAGGTTAACCATGTAAATTATAATATATAGATATATTTCTAACGAACTTATTATTTTCTAACAAATAATTGAATAATAATTACCACACACTCTTTTTTAAATGTATTTGATTCATTCATAATGAATAATGATTATATTTGTACTGTTATATATTGTTACGTTAATAAAACATTTTCAATTAAACAAAATCGTTTTTGATTGATTTTAATATTTATTGTCGATTACTACTGCATTTGAGTTATTTTAAATATTATTCATACATAAAGAAGTATAAACTTCTAACATTATGTATAAGTACACACACTCTTTTTACCTTTTGATTCGAAAACGGTATACTGCCTTACTGAGCCACCAGCATTGTTATTTCCATATTCTCAGAAAAATATATTCAAGTGAGGAGCCAATAATAAATGTAAGAATTAGGTACGTACCCAGTAAATTTTACAATTTATGGCATATTATATATAATGTGGCACGAACGGACTTTTATTTAAAATCATAGAATGTGAAAAAAGAGAGTTAGTCGTTTTTGTGTTAGAAGTAGACCTAAGTCCAATTACTAAATTAAAAAGAGTATTTCATTGTCAGAATTCTATATATTCATATTCATCTATGGTCAGAATGTTCATTTTAGTTTCGGCGCCCTTTACTGCGAATAGTAGCGTTATTCTATTATAATTATCAGATCACTGTGGTGACTTAATATGATAAAACAATAAGTCAGATCATTTAATATTCATTATCAATTTTAGTTAAAAACTGATTTCGAAGCCATACCTATTTATTATTTTCAAATATTTAGATGGGATACTAAATTACTTTTATCTCACGTACGGTTAATTAGAGAAAATGTTTAGCAGATGGAAATGTCATCAATTCATTATGATGATTATCCAACTTTGCTTAAATTACGAAAATCAGCTTTAATAAATTAGGTATCAATTCATATGCGATGAGAAACCCGTGGTGACCATTATTAAAAATTTATAAGACGCTAACGACCGCTCCGGCTTCGCATGGGTAGCACCAATTATCTATAGCCAGATGACTTTTGGTGAATGGATGGGAGCAGTCATTTGATGAAATTTTAGCTGCTATCTATAGATACAGGGCTTTGTTACGCTTAAAAAATATGTACTAATTTGTAGGGAAAATATTTCCCAAAAATGCCAAATTTTTAAAGATATTTCTTATAAAAAATTGTAGATAAATAATTTTATTTTAAAATTGTGAATACCGCAAATAAATCTCCGTGTTCAAATATAATGGCATACCAATTTTAGTGGTGACCGGTTAAACGGTTCTGAAGATAATATGTTGCAGCGCCATCTGAAGGGGAGTAGAAACAAAGATGACAGCACGAAAATCTTTTTCATGGAAAAATACATACACATGACAATTTTCATGTTGATCGATCGAACGGGGTTTGAGTACAGAAACAATAAATCACTTTTGAGAAAACAAACATTCAGAGAGATGAAAAATAATTATTTAATGTTGACAGACCACATATTTTCGTTGAAAGATATGTTGTTTCTATAAATGAGAAGCAATAATATCTCTTTATTTCGTCGGTGATGTCATCAGAAATATAAATAAAAAAAATAAAATACTTACAAAAATGCTCAAAATTTTATTGAATAGTCTATACATATTATTACGTATACAGATTTATAAATAAGTAGATTTTTGGAATGCTCAGTTTGAATTACCGCTGATTTTATTGCCTGATTTTGATTCGAAAAATATTTCAGAACACGGCATATTGTGATTATTTTAATATAAAAATGTAGACACTTGTTTCTTTAATAATTTTAGAATAAAGTTTGTTCACCTTACCTAAAGTTGTCGATTTTTATTACAGAATTAAATATGGCGCACTAAAGTTCCTCAGTGTAACTGTGTTTTTGAACATTACGACTGAATAAGATGTATAATTCATAAGAGACGGTTGGAAAATTAGGCTTTCCAGTTTTCAATTTTGTAAATGAAACAATTACTGACGTAGTGATGACAGAAACCGGTTCATTTTGATACTTTAATAGCATTGGTTCATAAACTATTTTGGTTTGTGCAAAGCTGTTTAAAATTCAATAATATTGGATTTAAAAAAGAGAAAAAGAAAGTAAAATCATCCTTGAATTTAAAGCCAATAGTGAATTAAATCTTCCCAACTTTAGATTTATATCCATACTGCCAACATTTAGTAAAATCTTTGAAAAATTAATCTAAAATCAACTGTTATCACATTTTTATAGTAATAACTTAATTTCCAGAAAACAGTTCGGTTTCACGCGAGATCGCTCGACTATCGACGCTGGTGTTGAAACTTTTCAACAAATATTCAGAGTTTGGAAGGATTTACGAGATGTAGTGGGAGTATTTTGTGATCTCTCTAAAGTATTTGATTGTGTAAGTCACGAAATTCTGAACAAGAAGCTACGTCATTATGGGTTTACAGGGCTGGCGCTCGGCCTTCTGAAATCATATTTGAGTAATAGAATTCAGAGGGTCAATATTAATAGCATAAGATCATCAAGATTAATGGTTCGCATGGTGGTACCTCAAGGATCACACTTTGCTTTGTTTCTGCTTTTAATTTATATTAATGACTTACCCAGTATTATTGGGGATATTCTTGAGATAGGACTTACTGTTTGAAGATGATAATTCATTGTTATTTAAAGTGAAAAGACAAGAAATCGCCTACGATGATGTGAATATTGTTATCTCCAAAATAAAAAAAGAATTACTGTAAATAACCTCCTTTTCATTACGAAGAAAACAAAATGTGTAAAATTTTCACTTCCAGATGTAAAACATGGATATGGCGCCATGCTATTAGTTAATGAGAACTTATAATTTGCTGATACTTTTGTATACTTGAGGTTAACTCTGGATAACAGGTTATAAGACGGTCTACATATGAAAAGGTTGGCGCGAAAAGAACTTATCTGCTGCTAAAGATAAAAAATGTCGGTTAGGTCTTTGTACATTGTTAGAAATTTGGTAAAGCTAAATGTGCATGCCTTAAGCGCTCGTGACATACATTATGTCATTTAAATTAGAGGTTAATGAAGGCTTTCACCAAAATCCTTTTTGGTTCTTCAAAACTTTCCCAAAGTCACTAATTAAAATTATACAATAATTGTTGTTAATATAAACGTATTATTAATTACATTAAAAATAACTTTGTAATTAATTAAAATATTTGAAAGTAAATAAAAATAAGTAAAAAAAAATAATTCTAGGACAGATTTGAATCCGGGCACCCTGCGCGCGCGACTGAAAGACAAACAGTTGAACTAATCTTTTAGTTTATCTACAGGCGAAAATAGTTGTTTTCTTTTTGATATTACTACCGCCATCTGTTGGCAATTACAAAAACATAAAACATTCATTTCAATTTCCATTTCAGACATTTAAGCGAAATGACAGATCAAAACATGAATAACTGCTAGTTAAAAAATTAAATTACAACTAATCGGTACTATATCAAGCTATGATTTTCAATACAGTTATTCTAATCGATTGGTGATGAATTGAAAAAGAAATTAAATTTCAAAGTTAAATAGTTTTTAGTTATCAGCGTGATTACACTGGGATTTTCAGGCGACAGTAGAAGTATACACGAAGCTCGCGCTTAGGGCATAAAAATTGTAAGATATTTAAACCGTCAGATTGGTTTTATTTTGTGAAACATTTCATAGCTCTATGTTATATGACAACTTGCTATAAGGATATGCGGCAGAACTGCAAAAGCTTTGGCCTGTTCGGGCTATTTATTGACTGGGACCTAGAGTATCACTTGGGAACTAAAGTTTGAGAAATTGGAATCTAAACTCTGGCATCTCGATTTGCATATGAAATTTAATATATTTAAAAAAATATATAGAAATGTTGGAGAAAAATAGTGATGAACATCAATTCAATACAGGAAATAAAAATGAACTGTGCTTATATGTTAATCGACTTTATAAAGTCACGAATTCATTTAAAAGACTTTATGTACTTGTATGTTCAATAAGGTACCTGAAAATGTACAAAATCTATCATTAAAATAATTCAAAATCTTATTAAGCAAATGATTGTTAAAAGTGTACTATTTGATTTGCAGAAATTATAATAAATATTCATGGACACGATAGTTTATTCTTGCGTTTGTCAGTTTTCGTTATTTATGTTATAATTTATTTATTATACATTGTATAACATAATATATTTTAAAGAGATACCCTCAAGTTTCTTCGGAAAACTGCCTTTCTGGTAGTAAATGTAAATAATTAAAATTATTGCCATTATTTCAAATTATTGTTCATGACCTATGAAATAAAGATTTATTTGAATTTCAGACCAATTTGTTTTACTGTTGATGTGTGTGTAATTAAAATAAAAAATACTATGTTACTACTTATGAGAAATCATCAATGCTTTTAAAAAGTGATTATAGCTATTTATAGGAGAAGGTCGTAATATGGCCATTTAGTTTTCAAAATAATAAAAAAAATTGACGATATTTTTAGAGTCAGTTCATATCAAAGATATCTTACTTAATTGGGTAATAGGAATTATGTTTCAAATAAAAACAAGGTAACAGTTTTCACACATTTTAATATTTTGAAATTATTCTAAAAGTAAACAAAACGATGTGGTAAATATGGCCCCTGGAGTCATATTAAATATGAAAATTAGCGACAGAAGTCGCAGACATAATAATCGCCTTCTGCTCCAGCACAATCATTATGTGCCCACATATCACAGCTTTGACACTTTATCCATATTTCCCCTCTAGTGTCATTAGAAAATTGGGCATTACAAAAAATACACTCTGTGTCGCTAGTGTTGGGATATTGAGGTAAAGGAACATCGTCTCCAGAGGAAGAATCATTGCCATCAAATTGTTGGTCATCATCATCTTCACTGTCTGTGAACTCATTTCTTTGAGTGCCACGTTGTGTTGCAGTTCGACCACTGCCGCGTCCTCTGGCGCGTCCTCTGGCGCGTCCTCTGCCATGTCCGCGACCACGCCCTCGACCACCCTTAAACCACGTCTTCGTTTTACGTCCTCAGATCTTTGTATTTGATCCTCAAGTTGTCTTTTATAAGGCGACGACGTGATGACTGACGCAGTTCCAGCCTTCCTTCCTCGATTAGACGTCATTTTTAGTAGAAGGAGCAGGAAGTATGTCCGCTGGCAAGATAGCTCTAGATCTAATTGATGGCCCCGGCTGAGAGTCTGACGGATTTGGCTGACTTGACGGTGCCGGTGTTTCATGTGCTAAAGTACTCGCAATGACTGACAATGAATCAACTAACGGAGACACCGACACTTGTTCCAATGGTGGCAGTGGATGATTGGCAGATGGTGATAGATTCGGCTGACTTGGCGTCACATGTGCTGCCTTTGTCTGAATACTTCGATCGTCTGATGCTCGATCAATTGTTGCAGAGACTGGCGCTTGATTTATAATTGTTCGCAGTGGTTGAGTGACGGGTGTTGATAGATTAGGCTGACTTGGCGACACAGGTGCTTCGTGTGCCAAAATACCCGCAGAGGCTGACGTTGGATCAACCAAAGGAGATACTGACACTTGTCCCAATGGTGGCAGTGAAAGATTCGCCTGACTTGTGTGCTTCATTTGACAAAATACTGGGAGAACCTGGCGAATCATTAACTGTTGGAGATACTGGCGCTTGATCCATTGGTGTCAGTGGATTATTGGTAGATGGTGACCGACATGACAGCTCTTCAGCCAGAAAATCTGCATCGCTAAACACATGTCGATTAAACGGAAAGATTCCTGTGATTCTGAATCCGTTGACTGCCAATTCTCAGTTGTGCATTTCAAATAAGCCTTCCCAACAGCTCTGCGATGTCATATGGCTTGAGAATTCTGTTTGAATGTAACATGAACTGCCGAATCTCGTTACTGTAATGGGTTTTAGTGCACCCATGAATGTCCGGTCCAGTGGCTGCAGTTTGTGGGTTGTGTGAGGAGGCAGGCATATGATCGTTACGTGTCTTTCACGAGCAAGCGTTAAGATTTCAATATTACGAGTGTGAGTGTAATGGCCATCAAGGACGAGAAGAACTGGAGACTGTTCTGTTGGATTTGTCTTTTCCAAGAAGTGCTTAAACCATTCTGTAAACAGATGTGCTTGTATCCAACCAGACGGGTGGACTTTTCCTATCGCACCAGGAGGAGCTCCTTTCATCAACTGATCAGAATAATTTTTTCTTGGAAATATGAGCATGGGCGGTATGTAGGATCCTCCAGCACTCATGCAACAAACCAATGTCACTAATGATCCTCGCTCTGCTGCTGTCAAGGCCCCGATTTGCCGCTTACCCTTTTTACCAATCACAGCAGGTATTTTCGACTGCACTATGGTGAGCCCCGTTTCATCCACATTAAAAATTCGATCTGCAGGGTAATGTTTTTGAGTATTCAGCTTCCAGTATGTCGAAAAATTCATTAACGGCCGCGATTAAACCTTGCACTCGGGCATATAAGTGCCCGTTGGTTTTCTGATAGACAATTCATTTTTATGTCTGTTTAAAAAGTGATCTAACCATGCTCGACCAGCTACTTCTTTTATGAATGGGTTTGGAATTTCATTCCTCGTCGCTAATTGGTAAGCCATCCGTCTAACATCCATAAGTGTTAAGCCGTAATATTTGCTTTCCATGAACAACAAATATTCCACAAGTTCTTTTTCTATTTCAGGTGGTAGAACACACTTTCTGCCTAATGGTCTGTGCACTACTGAATCTAAAGACTCCCCTGTACATTTTGCCAGTCTTCTTAACGTCGTTCTAGGAACAGAAAACATCTTGACAGCCTTCTTGTAGCCCATAGCCTTAGTTTGCACTGCTTGAACAGCCAGTTTCATTTTTTCGGGATCCCATTGTTGTCTCTTTCTTTTGGTTTCGGAGAAATATTAATTCGCGGCATCTGAAACCAACAAAATACGTTTATATATGCACATTGTGATATTTTTATTAAAATGTCACCATTCATACATTTAATATGGCCCCAGGGCCATAGTACCAACAATATTAGGGGCCATATTAAAAGCAAGCGCTTATTATAAACAATGAACGACAATCTCAAAACAATACAAATATTTAGATTTTACCTTCGAAATATTAAAGATGGGTTACTATCCTCTCTCCTCAATGCAAACAGAGCACACAAAACACGGTTTTAGCTAACGTTTATTAGATTTATTGCAGGAGAAAATTCTTTTGAAACAACGTGTGACAAACACCTTTAACAAATGTCAAACTACGAGCACAGCAGCGCTCTCGGTTGGCTTGAAATTTGCGGTAGCATGTATTCGTCTTCATAAATGTAGTAATTCATAGATGGCGCTTCCCGATGTTGAGATACGATGGGGGCCATATAACCAACAGGGGCCATATTACGACCTTCTCCTCTAGTATCAATATCAGAGGAACACGGAAAACCTTTTAAAGAGTGCCATCAATTCTTAAGACAAATTGATAAAAAGAATTTCTAAAGAAATTATAAATTTTAATAATAAATAGTTCATTATGTTACCATAGTTTAGTTTATGAAAAAGACTATTGTTGTGACAATGAGTATTTAAATAATGTGCTCGCGCATCAATATAACAGATATAAATTACAAATATGAAAAGAATTAAATTGAAAATTCATTGTTAGTTCTTCTCCTTTCTTGTATTAATTTTACAATCAATAGTAAAAAAATAAAAGTTATTTTGATGATGAATAAGAGCGTAGAAGCATCTTATGATGAATAAAAAAATTATGTATAATTGTATTGTTTTATTATGTAAATGCGTTTTTCCAGAACACACTGATGGTTTCCTTTTTCAGTTTTACGTAAATAATCAAAAAAGTGTATATATTTGTTGAATAATATTTGCATTTGGCGTAATATTTGTTCAATGATAATATAATTTTAGTTGCAAATATATCGCATGAAGTTAGGCTGGGGTTTTATCTATATACATCATTCGCTATATGCGTGAAATGTACCTATGGCGGGGATAAATATAATCGATCGTAACATACCCGTGGAATCGGTCCGCCTCCTGTCAAAGGTAGTATGAACTGATATTACAAATGTGATATTTTATATATTTGATGTTTGGTAGTTTGATATTCAATCACGTATAGATACCCATGTGGGACGCATTTAAATAAAGAAGTTAGTACACACGTAGAATATTTTCTGGATTATACTCAAAATAGGTTACAATTTCCACTAATACGTTTCTTGCAATAATTAAAGATATGGGAATCGATATTAAAACCGGGATCGACATCGTAACCGAGAATCTAGCGTGATTGGAAAAAGGAGACGAAATAGAGAATAAGACCGTATTGGAACTTAAATTGAAAACGGGTTTGGATTAATATCAATGATAGCAATATTACTTGATATACAGATAATGAGAATTAATTATATTTCCATGTGGGAGTCACGCGGAGACTTGTGTAATATTTATTAGTCTTATCTATTACACAAGCCGTAATGGTTAAGCATATTATTGTTATAACGTAAAAGAACATTAAAACAAACAAAATTTTAAAATCGATTTAGGCTATTTTGTTTTATATAGTTGAAATTTTGATAAAAATTAAAATAATAGCATTTCAATTTTCAAGTTTATTAATTAATTAAAGAAAATTAGGATTTTCGGCGATTTTCATTTTTTAAATTTATAACACATAATGAGTTGTAGATACGATGATGTGCGTGAAGACTTTTTTCATTCGAAATATTATATAGTATGTAAAAAAAAATTATTATTTCAATAAATGCATTTTTTTTTATAGAAAAATAGATTCGGCTTTCCACAAACCTTATCATTATCATTAACATACGTTTAGCTACGAAACAAATAATTTTATACAAAATAATAGTAACTATGTCCTAATAACTGTAAACAACACATCATCATTATTATAACCCCCCAAAATACAGTTATGTTATTAACAATGGTAGCCCCGTTGTTGGTGCTAGCAGTATTCCATTTAAATATTGTTATGAAATGTAACACAATGTCCTAGTACAAATTTTCTAGTTGCATCATTAAACAAAAAAAAAGTATAAAATGGAAAATATTCCACTGTTATTACTCTGTATAACACATGTATTTTATTTAACAAAAAATTCTTAATTAGCTGATCTTGCAAATCTTCTTTAATAGCATCGATTTAAGACATTTTTAATTTCGATTAAGTCTACATTAAATTGGTTCTAAAATCATTTTTAGAATTCAAAAACATGTTTGTATCTTTTTTTGATGACTAAAACATCTAAGAAACCATTAAGAAAACGGACTTTATCTCCAAGAAAAAAATAAGGGAATCGACTCCTATTTAAAATTATTTTCTAAGAGAGAATTTTCTAATGAACTGGCAAGATATGAAATTTGGTTCAAAGAAAATTTTGTTAAGCTTGTTGTACGATCCAACCTATTGTTGTCATGATTCTCGTAATCTTTCTTTCTCGACACATGTTGTTGAGTGGCACCCATTATATTTTTTATTGCAAATTAATGACATTTAACTCGCCAAATAAGTAAAGATATATACCTAATATATAAGAAACTACAATAAGGTCAGACTTTTGAATCTCATGTATTGCTCTTACATACAATTAAATATTGTGCATTGCATGTGTTCATTTTGTATTCCACTCTTGTCCTTGGTCTAAATTTAATTTGAGCGTAGATATGAATTTTATTGTGAAATGAGATTCATTTGATAATCTGAAAATTATTACGGGCTTTGGTTTTCAAAAATGAACTAAGTTGGATTTAACGTAGTTTTATTAGGCTTAGGGCTGAGTAAGTTTTGATTATATTAGGATATTAAAAATAATGTAATAAACTATTAATTGATCAATATTTCTTTTTGAAACTACATAATCGATTGATGTAGAATGTTAAAAATTTAAGTTCAGTCAAATACCTTCAACAACATCGTGATAAAAGCTTTCTAGAATATCTAAATGTCGACATCTGATAACATATCGATTTTAATAAATAGGACTGAAAACAATAACCCATTTTAAAAACCATTTTATGTTTTAGGAGACTAAAACCTTCAAAAGACAATTTTCTTATTAAATGTAAAGTGGCTATAATGTAAGAGGATATTTTTCATATTTGGTACTTTGCATACTTTTTATAAAATCGAAAAAAATCTACATAACAATAAAAAATCTTTTTGTTCTAAGCAATATTTAGTTTACCGAAAAATGAGTGACGAGTATGTCACTACAAGTTCACTCGGAAACTTAATGTTATGTATTGGTATAACTAACTGTCAATCACAAACAAAGAGAAAATACAATTATTTATATATGTTGTTTCGTTAAGCTGGCCAAATGACAATATATCATTGACGCCATCTTCATTTCTTAGTTGTCTGTATTGTGTATTTAATATTTTTGTACAAAAAAAGTAACCTAAAATACGTGGAAATGATAGTCAAGACACATTTGGTCAATTAAGACGTTTTTATAAGTATACAAGGTTCATATGTTCATGGGAACAACTCCTTTTCGCGGCTGATATTATAGTTCAGACTATATTTAAGACGTGGGGGCTTAATAAGGTGCTTGTAGACAAATACGAAAGTTATTGTATTTCTACTAATTTTATTCAAATTAAAATATTATAATAAAATACACTATATGAAATTAAATACATTTGAAAGTATATGTTTATTAATCTATTTATTCCAAATGCCATCTATACTCATTGCATTTGGACAAAGTTTCATCAAAATTTTAAAGCAAGGGTAGCTAAACAGTATGCCAAAGCATTATGTTGCTTTTTTTATTCTTAGTTGCCTATCCTAGGATTCTGTGACTTGAAGCGTAAACTGTTCTGTGGCATATTCACAGATGTTTAATGCTTTATTCCGGTATTAGTGATTGAGGCTGTTGGGCATTAGTGTTTTGTCGGGATTCATAAACATAAATTAGTTTT
>BGZK01002781.1:0-42393 GCA_005406025.1 Eumeta japonica
CAGTATTAACAATGTATTTAAATATAAAAGTTTATATAAGATCTAATTACAGGCCGAAAAACAAAAAAAAAACCTGTGCGCAAAAGTGCAAGATTAAAAACTCTAGTGTGCATATAAAATAAGAAGTATAAAAACTAAATATGAAAGGACATTGTCATAATACATAAGTTAGATAAAATAATTTAAAAATTTATCTAAAAAAAATACAGAAAATGATATAGATAATAATAAAATGCTACTCTTTATGTGTATATAACTTAATAGTAAATAAAGCAACTATTATAAAAAAATAAATTAAACTCACAGATGCAGTTAAGTTTCAAAAAAAATTGAACAAAAAAAATAAAAAAAAACGACGTGACGTGACGACGGTGACTACAGGTCGCACGGTTCCCTCTGATATGGTTGAGCCGAGCGACGGCTGCCCCATCGTGGTACCTGTTAGATGGTGCCATATGGAGGGACCTAGATCAGTTAAAAAAATCTAAATCTATTTAATAAAATTAGTGTAGTATTTATTCTTAAGAAATTTAGCAAAGGCTGAATAAAAGGCCGAGCGTGAAATAGTCATAAAATAAGATGTTGCAAGTAAGTGGCAATCATGAGACTTAAATAATAATGTGTCAAAAATTATAAAATTTGAAGTGAAAATAGGCACGGACCCAGGGTCTGTGGAGTCATATTTATTAGAAAAAAAACCCACATAGTTATTATCAAAAGTGACTGCGTCGTCAAGACCGAAAGGAAATATTGAGATAGAACGATATATGAATCAATAAGTACCAGATAGAATTGAACCATTTTCCAATTCTATGAAATGCATAAGCCTTTTCGATTCCATAGAAAAATTAATTATTTATTTTACAAACATGCTTTGTTACATGCATACATTATCTAAAGACGAAAAGAAATATGTAGCTAGTTTGACATATTATGGTACAATTTCGGAGAAGATAAATTGCACAATAATAAAAAATCTGGAATTTGTAAATTAACTTGTGATGAATGTAAACCGATATATATATATATATAGAAAAAACCAGACATTGTTTTGAAACAAGATACAAAGAACATATTTCGACCTTTACAAATAATAAATCAAACAGATCTCGTTTTGCTAAATATTTAATAGAAATCAATCATAAACTCAATAATGTTCACAAGTTAGATGTTGTGCATGTGTGTGAGAAGAGATTATTTTTAAATCTTTTGGAATCCTTCGAAATTTTAAAACATAAAGGTAATAATATGTTGCATAACCAAATTAACATTTATAAATTGCCATTATTGGACGCTTACCTGTAACTATTTGGGTAGTGGTCGGTGATGGTTAGTCTGTGACAATTGACAGGCATATCTATTGTTACTGGTCTGTGGCTGCTGATAAGGATCCTTTTGTTACCCTTTGACGTATTGCATGACAGCATTTCAATTAATGAGGTTGGGTTCGCATTTGTCGGTTGTTTTCAACACACCTTACACCGTGGTGGATGCGACTGTCTGCATTTTCCTGAAGATGTGCCTGGTGGGCATGAAGCGTACGTAGAAATTAACAATATAACGATTAGCGGATTAAAGTAATAAAAAATTAATACTTGCTTCGGTGTTCGATATCCATATTCAATTCTTTGGATAGAGATTCGTAGTGAAAGGACGGATCAGGGGTCAGCGGTGAGTTGCATGCTGCATGTTAATGCATGTTGAATGCGAGCGTCTGTATGGATTTCCGCGAATTAACACCTCATACAATGGAACATCATAACGAATTGAAACAAATATATTTTTTTATAAATAAATCACACAGATTGAGCTAATGTCATTAAATGCGAAACTTCTCCCAATGACTCTTAAGCTAGTAAAAAATGGCCCCAATACATCAAGCTTGCGGCCGTTATCGTGATTACAAGCTGGATTCAAAACACAAACATTCCGACATTTATGGATTTTTATCAGTAAATTTTATATATTAAATAGAATAAACATTTTTATGAGTGTCAAATATGATAATAAATCATAGATTTATTGATATACGTGTATTCATTTTCAATTTAGTCCAGTGCTACAAAGGCGTGCACAAAGTCGAGAGTAGAGCATTAGAAAGGCGTGCAAAAACCAGATAAATTTATCGTATAACGGTTTCCAAGTCCAGTTATACATTTGGTATTTATTTATATACAATATATGACAGTTTAAAGGTGTTAATTAAATAATTTATCTTAACTATGATTCGAATAAATCACCGGGTTCCATTCAACAGACCTGCCAATTTCTACTGATAAAATATCACCTACGCGGCAAATCGGAATCCCCTTACTATGAAGTATTGTTTTTCTTGTGTCCAAGGTATTAAATGAAAATCGTTTACACTATTAAAATTTCAAAATTTAATTTTGATTTACATAGGATGTTTTGTCGTTTTATTATGTCCGTTTTTCTTTGCAGTCACTGATCACTAAATCTATATTTACAATACTATTAATTTAAAATGTAATTTACGTTTATTTATTGTAAATACTTTAATCTTGTAAACTCCGTGGTCTTCCCATTAAAAAACACCAACACCTTATGAGTAAGTGAGAGTACTTGTGTAATAGTTATTTTATAAAATTGTTTAAAATGTGCAGTTTAAATGTATTATTTTGCAATAATCAAACAACACAGTTTTATTTAAATTCCATAGAAATTGTTTCTTGCAACTAATTACAAATATCAGTTCTATGAAAAATGATTTTCACAAGATTTATATTTCCGTGTTCTTCCAGGCGATAAATATACAACGAAGGCGATCGGTATTGCGAGTGGAGTCGGAGTGGCTTCCTTCGTATTATGTTTGGCGGTGTACTGCAGCGCCAAACACTTTTGCAAGAGGAGACGGATACAGAGGGTTGTTGTACTCTTTTGCTAAGAAACTACCGAACTTATCAACATTTATATATTTGTTGAACAAATATCATTCATCATCAATTACGCAATACCAAAAATCTAAACACCAGCCAAGGTGGAAACCAATTTAAAATTTTCATTTCATGTGCAGTATTGTGTTTCGAAAACTGATCACTTGTTCAGAATACAGGTTTTCTTCTAGCTATAAAGATGAGTAAGAAACGTAAGGAAAAAAATTTAGTTAAATACACTCAAAAACAATCGCAAAATTATGGAGAAAGAATCAAGTCACTAAAAGTGGAACTGGTTACGCGCAAAGTATCCGTTATTTCCCATATACCTAACCATTTTTACACTTTTCTATTTAAATATATTATGATTTCGACACGATCACATACGAAATTTAGTTCAAAACGAAATAAATCGTAAAAAGATTAATTATTTTGTCGTTTTGTATCCTAACGCCATCTGTGTAAACAGATGCAATTTTAGTCGACCTTTATTCCGTCTACTTGCATTTCATGTATCAATTTAATAGAAAAATTGGTTGCCTGTAAAGTCGGTATACGGGCGAAAGTTTTACGTGACAACGACTTTGAATGGTAAAATCATTTTAATGTGAATATTCATTCGTATAGTAGGAAGAAGGATGAAATAATAGTAACAATTTAAAACATTTATTTATACAAAGAATTATATTTAAAACATTAATTTATACAAAGAGGAATACTGAATTTCATATTAACAAAATTTTATTTTACCTTTACACATACATACGTATTTATATACAAATATACATACAATAACACAATTTGCAAACTATGCACTAATTCTCTAGTGCTGCGCGCGTGATCATCATTGAGTGGAGAGAGAGACGCAAGGCATTCGGCGAGGCCTCTCTCGTTCGGTGACTCATCGTAACGTTACCGAGCGTTACACTTTATTGACTCCCAGCCGCAACCTAATTTAAGACGTTGTCACGTCAAAAATCAAGTATAAAATTTGTACAGTGACATCTTAACAGATAATCGCAAACACGAAGTCGTTATCTCTTTATCCCTAAACAAACATTTTTACATTCTTTATAAACCTTAACCTAAACCTTAATTTTGGATGAAAATCGACATTAATGGTGAGGAATGTTTTCTTAATAGAAAGTATTGTACTTTTAAATAATAATATTGTAGCATTTTTTGCAGTAAAATTATCAGTTAACAGCATAAGTAACAAAAACCAAAATAGGGAAATTAATTATGAACATAACTTTAACCTTGAATAATTATTAACAGAATGTATTTAAGAGGCAAATGGAAGAAAAAACAATTTGGGAAGTAACGGACACCCTAAATTATTAATGAATATTTATCTCGAAATGTCCTAAAAAGTTATAACGTGTTTTTTTGAGAAATGTTAATTTAATAAAGTTGTAAATTTATTTAGGGCTTAATTTTTCGTATAAACAAGAACTTCATTGAACAGAGTCGCCTAAATAACTTCCAACTGGCATACAAACGTAATTATTCCAGTATATTTATTAATATTCATAGTTATTTTCATGTGTCGATAACTTTTATTTAAGCATTTTAGTTATTTCCTTACATGTAGTACATAATCTCAGGTTACTGAATATCAAATTTCTTTCCTTTAAACTCAGTTCAAAGAAATGCTAGTAAATCGCCAGAACGATTCTTCTGCATTCTATATCTTGTTGGTAATAACTAATGTTTATCGAAATTATGTTATTCAGGTATAAAATACAATTTTCAGTTAAAAAATTGAAAAGTACCAAATAAAATAAAATATACCTAAAGTCGCGTGTCAGTAAACTTTTAAAATAATTTTAAAAAATTCGAAGCTTCCAATATGTTTAGGTTGGCAAAGGCCCATTGCCTTATCTGTAGAAAGACGCACTCTCATAGATGAGAAGTTATACATATGTAACCCAAGAAGTACAAGGAAATATAGATCATTGTTTTACTTGAGTTCTGTAAAATTAGACGTTTGCATCACCAAGGAATCCGTGCAACCGTCATCATTACGAAAGTATTGAATGTAATGACATATCACTGGGAAGGAGGAGAAATGGAGCCAAAATACAGGAAATTCTTCATTTCGGAAGTGCACTAGGTTTGATAAATAATATAAAGTTAGAAGAATACGTGACAGTTACACCAGATGCAAGAAAAGCAAATAGTCGTGTACGAAAACGCGCGGGTTCATTAAAGAATACAACAAACAACAAACGAATGATCAGACTTACATAGGTTGTCTAAACGACGAGAAAAATATAGAGTACCAGGAAATAATCTAGAAAGATCACGTTAATGTAACATCGAAAATATTGCTTAATAAAGAATTCAAATACCAAAGTAAAGGTATTAAAACAATTATCGGTGACGAATGTAAGAATGTACGATCGATGGAGCGAGGGAATAAATGGAAGGAAGGAAAGTAGAGAACGAGAAATCGTACCAAAAAATTGCGGAGACGACATCTATGTGGACATGACAGCGAAGCCATGAATAGAACTATATAAACCATGAATAGGAATATAGGGTATACTATAGTGTATTAATAGAAAATTTTCTTACTATTTTTATGCATTAAAATAACATAATTAATCATAACAATTACTCAGTTTGCACGTATTAGCTCCTACCACAAGCCCTGTCCACGCCCTCAGATGCGTCAAAACTGTTTTTTGAAAGTAAACATAAGACGCTTCAGCGTAGTACGTGTGCTCCCTTTTCAAGCGATATTTGTTCTTTCGCTGTTGTATCTCCTTGTATTATCATAACAGTTGTCTAACATAGCATAAATGCTATCTGCGTGATGTGCTGAAACTGACAAGCTCTGTGTTGTTGCGAAATGTCTTAAAGGACATTGTTTTTAACACAAATCTTTGCATAGCACTAATAATATTCTGCATTTCGTGACGAGCGGTATTAAATTTATTTTTACTTCAATGGAAGTACAAAATATTAACACGATATTTTTTCTTTCTCTCTACATTGTACGTCATAGTCATATGACACGGGCCTGCGCGCGCGCCTAGCTCGTCCGGCCTCCCTACAAAGTGTTGCGCTTCTCTTACGTGCGCCTTCCACCAAATGATGTTCTAATTAAATGCTTATATCGTATGAAATAAATCACTGTTTAAGAGTATTGATGTTTTACTGCAGAACCATTTTCATAAATGAGACCGTTTCAATTCCAAATGTAGTTCTTTAGGCGTCTGTCTTATTTTTTACCACATAGTGGCGGTGAAACATTTGTATAATACCCACGGGTATATTTTACTTTGTTGTTTCATTTTTGTTGTTTCATGAAATGTCATAATTTTTATTATAAATTTCTAAATTTATAATATATAGATTAAATTTTTGACTATAATCTATTATCATTATTCAATCTCAATTATACACTTAAAACCCATTCTTCATTCGCACACGTGCGCAGGCGCGTGTTTTAATGCACGTACGCACGCGCACGCACTTGCTCAGATGCCCTGAGGCAGACACGCACTGACGTGCGCATACGATAAATCGGGGTCTATGATAAATTTCTTGTGTATGTCTACCGGTGGTTGTCCTTAATTTTTAGATAATCAATGTTAGTAATATTTTGTGAGAGTTTATATTAGAATAGAAAATGATTTAATGGGTCTGAATTAGATATCAACATATATGTATAATAAAACCCAATTAACTTAAATTACAATTTTGCATTGTATAAGTCGTATTACATTAATTCTGAATAAAAGTACGTCAAAAATTTATTAAAGAAATTTAGGTACTTTTAATAGAAATTCGAAAACTAAATATAATGCAGTTTATTCTACCAATAATACTCACAACTGACGGAATCAAAGTGTCAAAGACATAACTCATTTGACGTCGGTGTCAGCTCTACCCGACGACGTTTTGGGGCGGATTAAAGCAATTGTCTTAGCAGTGGGAATCTACTTTGATTTGTTTCCGTCTGCCGGAGTAATAAAATTGGTGCCGAAAATCGTTTGCAGGATGCACATTCATGCTATACTAATATATAGCACTTTTAAAACAGGGCAAAATGTGAATATTCAATGCATCCGTATGTCTCTCTTGGAGCGAATCGTTTAAAGGAACAGTATAGTAGTCTTCTAAAACACATCTGCGGCTGTGACCGGGGAGGACTCACCTTGGCTTCTACGAGCTGACCTAACGATGTAGGCTTTCTAGGGTATTTATCGACAAATTTGAATAAATGGTCTATTAAGTGTTATGTTTATTTTAAAACTTACTTCTTTACAGGTAATTTGTAAATATTAGTGCATCAAAATTTTGATGCAAATGTTATCACGTCCGCACTGTCCAAACTGGAGGTTTTAAATATTAATAATTCGATAGAGATGGGATTTTTCTAAATTCTAATGAAATGATTAATTTTACTCGCGAGTGCACAGACGGCGGTTGAGACTTGTCAAATTACTTTGGAGTGATTTTGAGCGCATCAAGAGTAGAGGCTGGTGGCGCTAGTTTCGGCATTTTCTAAATGTTATACAACTATTTATTTTATAATTCTTTGCGTGAAGATACACGATCTCTTTTCATTTATTTGCTCCTGAACTGTCGTCCACCCACTACAAATAGTGTACTCAATATACCTGCCGCAAAAAACACGAACTTTCAACGATTGCCCAAAATAAACGAACTTCAAAATTGCACTATGCAACTTGTGTGGAGGTCCTGGAAGCGCGCCCCAGTTCTGGTACATCAGAGCCAATTTGGTCATTCATCTGGAAAAGGTTTATGAGTTTGGAGTCTAAAAGGCCGTGTTTCTATCCGTTTCTGTGCCTGCCTTGATCAATCATTTCACACGGATTTCAATCACGTTGTCTACCATCGCAATCAACTCCGGAAACCAATACTCGTGCCGAAGCTGATTACCGATTTAAATGCGCAAACCTGTCTGGGTTTAACCTGCGGTTTTGGAGGTTCGAATAGACTGGAGGTTGGGAAACGTATGTTTCATTGCAGGCTTTTGTCTCAACATCATAATTTAAAAAAAGGCAATTTTATATAAATAAAATAAAACCTCCATCAAAAGCTTGTTTGATGAGTAAGTTGTTTTTGAAGTCGGTTCCAGTTAAAAACATATCGGACTTGGTTGAATCTCCTTAGAAGATAAATTTATTCTTTTGACTAGATATTTAATGTCTCATACTCATGTTCATACAGATTATATTTTTCTTGTCTAGCTTTGACTGGAACCGACTCCAAAAACGGCTAATTATTGGAATAGGTATTTGAAATCGATTTTTATTTTATTTTTACGTAAGTTATTTTATTTCACGTTCTTTTACATTATAAACTAACTACTTCTCATATGAATTAGGCCACGGTTAAGTTATTGGGCTGGCGACTCATTTGCTTTTATGGAGAAAGAGGAAAAGCAGATCCGCTCCATAATTTATTGTCCACGGGTAACACTTCCGGGATTTTGCAGTTGTAGTTGGAGAGCAAATATCAAATTTAATGCAGATCATATTCGCATTCACTGCCACATTAAATGAAATCACGTAACTTATCGCTAAAGAGTTCCGATGTTCTTCTGCTCAGATTTTCAAGTTGCGACTATACAGACGAATGAAAATATGTAGGTAGATTAATACTTTTAAGTATTACATTGATTCCCTTTACTTAATATTCTTAAAGTACTTTAAATCTGTATAAAAAGTTTCACCAGTAGCCATTGGTGAATAGTCTTAACTACCACATATCGCAGTATTAGCCCCTAACTAACCTAACTGTTAAGAAGTGCTACGACGTATGCTGATGATAAATGATCGTAAACTTAGCAGCATGAGGTGACGAATACCAACAAACATTTGAACAACTAAGAACAGAATTGGGACACACTATAGGTGTTATAATATTTTGGGGTGTCCCTCGATATCACTGTGATTTCATAATCATGTTCTGACGGTATGGAACGACAGTGAGAGTATACCCTGAGACAAAAAGAATTTTCGAGATTGTTTTTACAACTGAAGGACCTATCACTAACCATACGAAAGATAAATATACACAGACGAACATACAACCTCCTTACGAGCTAATTGCCGAAATTATTTTATGAGCCTTCATATCAATCTGAAATATGCCAAAACTATTTTCGGATTCGGTAAAATAAATAACGATTAATTTTATGTCGATTTGCTATAAAATTACCTAAGTTAAGTTAAGTAATTTGAATTGGCTCTGAATAAATTTCTTAATTTGGCAAATAAATTCCATAAAAATATTTACTATCCAAATATTAAGTACACGTCTCCGAACTGTTTTTTTGAATCTATAAAACCAATGAAAAGGTGTCCTCAAGCAATATTTCGCTAACTGACCAGTCGTACAGTTTTTAATGATACAATTATTTTGTTTCACCGAATACATGCTTACCTATGCTGATATAAAACACAAATGTTTCGTGCACAAATGTGAATTAAAAACACACAACTTTACAACTTACACTGCACAGAAAAAAATTTCAATAGAAACATTAAATCTAGTATCTACAGTAATTTAAGGATCAAAGAGCTCTCCGTATTAACTCATACACATTTGAGCACCTATTCTAGACGAACAAACATTTATTTACCATAAATATAGACACCATTTTTCATAGCTTTTATTCTTAACAAATACAAAATCGCCTTCAGCTGATTGTTTGTGGGTGCGACGGTCGTCAGCTCATTAGCCGAGTGACCGGCCAGCGCGAGGCACCGGGCGCGCGCCACACTGGTGACCCTCACGACGCTCTTGGCCTCTTTGACGATTGACGGCTTACGTTATTATTTTAATAGTATAAAAATTCCGGTGCATGGGTTTCATAAAGTAGAAAATGACTATGTAATTATTACTTTTTAATTTGGTTCATATCCATGACTGTCTCCCTCTTTAATGGAGCTCACTATGATTTTTTTAGTCAAAAGAATTTTACGGTATTAAGTATTCAAACCATTTAAAAATCTGTTTCGATTATGTATTCAAAATACAATATTTTAACAAATTTCAGATGCTATCACACTTAACACCACCGCTACTGGAGGACCTTGACGTGTAGAAATCTTAAATACTACGGAAAATTATTGTGGTTATGATTTTCAGTCCGATGAGATGACTCGTTGAGATGCAGTGTTAACTTTCTGCACTACAAATAATTAGCACTCAATGCAGTGCCATGATCTCGAATATTATGTTATTGCCTACACTAGTGAAGTTTAATCAAACTTTAATAATTACCATAATCATAACTATATTATTCATAAAATGAATTATTTCATAGATAGGTCGTAACCCAATAGTGCTTCAACTACAAACAAATCCATTTAAAATGCGTACAGAAAAGTACAAGATATTAACAAATAAGTACAAGAAGAGCGAGATAAAAAACAGTTCATAAAATGCTTGTGGCGGTCGAGGTGCGCGACCACCACAAGCACGTCAGCCAATGAGGCGCAGGACTGCTCTGGAGCAGTCTCGTCACCGGCGCTGGGCCGTCTCGATGCAGCTCGTGACAGCTCGTGCCTGCCCGCACCCAAGAGCGACGTCTCGAAATGTCCACGACCCTGTAACGGCCGACTAGCTCGATTCGTGGCTTTGCCAACACGCGTCCACCTTCGTACGTGTTCCATAACACGAGTACGCTGTGAGGACCGCTGCCTTCCACTGAATCCCGCCATTGGTTCTCTCGACTTGACGTGCTCGCCGACGCACCAGCGTGCGGTAAAATTAGTCTTAAGTTACAAACTCGTCAATCCGCCCGTTGCAAGAATCGACGCTGGTACCTCGGTTCAAAGGCGACGCACTTAACCCTGAGCCACCGCCGCTCTCGTTTTTCCAGTTCATTTAAAATGCCGTCATAAATGACCGCAGTTACCTAAGCAAATCTAAAAATAGTCACACCAACAGATAACTTAGACGTCCTGTTATGAATAAATCGTTTTCCTTCCTCTCCGTCCGTGCGCGCACCTCAGTGATACATCGTGTACGGACTCTTTCTTGATGGCAGGGTTGTTTTGAGGAGAATGTGCAGTGATTTCATAAAATACACAATGTTACTAAAACATTCTTTATTGACGTGACAACGTCTTAAATTAGGTTGCGGCTGGGAGTCACTTTGAAAAAGTGTAACGCTCGGTAACGTAACGATGAGTCACCGAACGAGAGAGGCCCGCCAGATCTGCCCGTCTCTCCCACTCAACTATGATCGGTCTGCCGCGCGCCTAGAGATTAGTGCATAGCTTGCAAATGTATTGCAAGATTGTATGTATATTTGTATATAAATACGTATGTATGTGTAAAGGTAAAATAAAATTTTGTTAATATGAAATTCAGTGCGAGATTCTTTGTATAAATTAATGTTTTAAATATAATTCTTTGTATAAATAAATGTTTTAAATTGTTACTATTATTTCATCCTTCTTCCTACTATACGAATGAATATTCATTAAAATGATTTTACCATTCAAAGTCGTTGTCACGTAAAACTTTCGCCCGTATACCGACTTTACAGGCAACCAAATTTTTTAAAAGCTGTTTATCTAATACGTGACTAGCGCTCACCCGCTGCTTTGCTGGATTGAACCGCTCGGCTATCACGTTGCTCCGTGTTGTTTTCAAGTGTTGTACCAAACTATTATAGTCGACGCATTTTAAACTGAGTTGTCGGGCAATAAATGTCACTGGTAGGAATGTGCACGCAATGCAACCCTTATCGATACTTAGCCACCTGCGTACGCGGGGTCGTTGCGTTATCGTGATCTTCATTAGCACTCTGGCTCCTGACTGGTCGTTACGAGGGTTATTCTTTTCTATAAATATAAGATTTTTTGTTACGACACTCTTCCTCGTATACTTACACTTCGTTGCGTAATACGCACAATGGAGAATTTATTTTCTAAGGTGGTTTTGAAGAAATTAAATAGTGACATCAGCGCTCAAGCTCGGGCCGTAAACTATACAGTTTCTCTATGATTACGTCGAAAAACATTTTATCTTAGAAATAAACTTTTATTTTCAGATAGTATTCTTCCTAATACTTAACATAATTTAGCATATCCATCGTACCAATCCTGTTATCGTGATTTTTATTTGTTGTGGGTTATGAGGCGAATCAAACGAAACTCCGACAAGAGCACGCAGCACTCGCACCCTCAGTGTTTCGGCCAAACTTACTTACGTGATCTTCGTTGTATTTCGAAAACTACTTGTAAATGTCTCAACAGTTTGAAATCTTAAACTTTCACGGCGCGGATTTCAGAAACGCATCGCCCTTCACCACGGTCCGCACTTCAGCGACAGACGTCAGTTTGATCTACTAAATATTTTCAAGTGATAAAACGATTTTCACAACTTCCATTTCGTTTGTGCTGTGGGACGTTCTTCCATGCCGAATTTCATGAGTCGAGGTCAACGAGGTCATTCAAGTACTGCGCAAGCGCCGATGGGGGCGGCGTCTTTGCTTTGTTTATTTTGATGATATTTGGGCTGGGAATGGATAGTGATTATAGCAGGAATATTTATTTGCTTTAGCTACCTGGTTTTTCTGGAAAATTTAGTATATTTTGATCTGAACACATGACAACTCTAATGTATGCTCGAAATACTTTACTACTCTATGTTATAACAGCAGACAAAGATTCTTCTAAATTCTTTCTAGCTTACTATATAATTCTTACTTACTTACTACTATGCGCTGGTCTTCGTTTAACTTACAAAGTACCGAAGCGGAATTACCTCTCGCCCTGTTCATTACTCTAAAATTCAATTTAATATTGCTCCGGTTCATTGAATTTCAAGTGTTATTAGTTAATGGTTGTTTTTTGACGTAAAAAGATAAATGCACAGTCCCGCGCTCAAAAAGGCCGCGGCAAATAAACCCTAAAACAGACTTCAGCACATGTTGCATTCGGTGTAATTTCCTCAGCCTCCGTAATGATGTTGAAATATTGTATCGAAAACTGCATAAATAACGCGTTAGAAGCTCTGAAAAGAATGGTATTTTTGATAAACAAAATTTAGTTTGTTTATAATAAGTACTCCATTGTGTATCGTAATGAGGGGATGCAATATTTCATATTTTTTATTTAAAACACCATCAAAAGTCTGTCCGTCTTCTCTTTTGCGTCTATATTGTTTTGCCATTGATCCATTTTCATGTTATTTAAATGATTTCAAAATGTTTAATAGAAATATCAATAAATAACGTTCATATCCCACGAAGCTAATATTTAAATAATTTTTTTCTGGAACAAATACTAAACATACTTTTAATTCCTTTACAGTCTCTAAGTTATTTATTTTTAAACATAAAAAATGCTAGTCATGAATAATAAAAAAAATATACCAATGTTTACTTAAGCACAGGAGTTAAATATTACACAAATTCTGCTTACGCAATACTTGAATGGCCCTGACGGAAAGTATCCTATAGAATTTGATTTCTTTTCGAATGAAATGTGAGACAAAATTGCTATATTTTTAATTTATTAAGTTAGAAGCTTGGTTTTTGCGGAAAGTAAATCTGACTATTGATATTAATTTGAACTGTATACTTCAACTGTTTCTTGAGAAAATAATTGCAAAGTTTTTATTCTTGTTCACGATTCATATATATACTAGCTGTCCTTACTTCGCTGGGTAATTTTTATTTATAAATAAAATGGCGAAGGATTTACGGTCCAAAATGAGTATCCTAGAACCACCTACAAATCATTCCGCATCGAATGGTCCCAGTCCCACCTCTATACGTTTAGTAGTGATCACGTGATTGGCGAACAAAGACAACCTATTTTAATTATATAAGTATAGATATGTGTGGGTGTGGGTGGGTGGGTGTGCATGCATATAATTGTATATGTATATATATATATATATATATATATATATATATATATACATGTGTATCTGGACTCTGGACTCATTTATTTACAATTATATAAATAAAAACATATTAATAAACATACATAAACATATCACTATATAAACAAATGAAGAAAAATTTAACTTCATATAAATAATTAGGTATAATTTGTTGCTCATATAATATTACATATAAAATCACATAATTAAATATTACCTACACAAATGCACGTGTACCGTGCACTGGAGTGCACCGAGGATGAGAACCGCCGCAACCTTTATCATAAAATACTAGTTCTACCTGCCTTTGCTACACCCGAAGAGTTGGTATCAGTATCGCGTGTACTGAGGTTGGTGGGCTTCAATTATAGACAAATGCACAACAGAAATAGTACGTATTCCGTTGTGCATTGTTCTGTAATTTACGCTTATTTAACGGAAACTAAATGTCTTAATGTATGAAAACCATTCTTAGTTAATAAATAAATTCAGTACGCCTGCGCGTAAATCTTAATAAAACATTAAAACACTTACACATTTATATATAAGCGAAATACCACACTGACTGACTTATTATGAGATTTCCAAAACTGTAGGTCCAACTGACTTGCAATTTAGCATAGTTACTCTTTACGACACGTAGACGCTTATTTAGAACGGATTTCACACAAATACGTAACTCCTGTCTAAAAGAAATCATCTACCACTACATACTACTCCTCCTTTTCTCGGATGAATACATAAAAGCGAGACGGAGAACATTATCAAGAACAGACCAGGGTCAGGATTGAAATGGAGACCGAAGCGAAATTGAGAACAGGACGAGCGAAAAGGAATCATAATCAGAACTGCAATCGTAATAGAGAATAAAAGAAATTGACAGCGAGAGCAGCGCATCTTGAGTTTGTACTGACGCGATATACTGGATGCAGAATTCATTTCACGTCTACGCCGGCGGACCTGGATAAAAGCTAGTCAAATGATAAGTGCGAATGATGAGTTTTACTCCCTGCATTTACAAAAAAAGTAGTAACAATACGTCTAATATTCCTGAATAGAATTATTCTATGAATCTTACTTTAATATTGCACTTCTTAAATGACAACAGATAATCGCACGTCGCTTTGACACGTGACGTATTAGCTTTGTAAGAATGTATTGTTATAAAATGTCGTTTTGAAATGTTTAATAATACGTCGTTTCAGCTGTAAGCGCTCGATGTAGAGGTGATATATGAACACCTGGATGCAGTTAAGCACAGTGTCGTTCTATACTACCTACATAGAGAACACTTGTTACGAGAGGCTACACTGGGGTCGGCCGACATTTCGTCCAGATGAAAATGGAGGCCTACTAAGAGATGGCCAATTTTAAGTTTATTTTGTTGATGAACGTTTGCAATACCAAATAATACACATGTATTTTTATGTTAATGTTGATTATTAAAATGGTTACTACAATTTAAATTCAGTAAATGGCATTAGATAAGTAATGAATGAGAATTTTCCAATGAACAAAAATCGAAAACAAGTTTAAGGCACTGAAAAGTAAACAATTATTGTTATCAAAATATAAGAGGGTCAGATTAAGAGGTACATTTTAAATCCTAAGGACATTCAAAGATTCGTAAACGTTCTCATATTCGATAACGGGACCTTGGTCATCTATTTGGGATTAATCAAGATGTGATCTGATGATGGCCATCCTGGAGGAGCAAGTCGCTTTGAGCGATGAGATGAGGTAATTAGAGTGAACACCGTGTGGAGTAGTTAGTGTTAGGATTGGGACGAATTTTAAAATGATTACTTTTTATTTTTTCATAAAATACTGGTGTAAACGCCTATTGTCTATTAGCCAGTCGTCACACTCCGATTAACTCCGAATTAACAATTTAAAGAAAATGCTTCAACTTAACTTCGAATATAGGAAAAGTTTTTTAAGCGTTCATGTTTTACGTACCTCAGCGCATAAACAGACAAATAAACATACCGTATTCTGGTAATTAATTCAGTGTCAAGATTAGTTTGATTGCTTTAATCTCCGTTCTATGTATTCCAAGTATCTTTACAAATTACAGGCGACAGCAGCAGAGTCACAGAATGAAGAAGAATGTATTGAGCTTTACAACCCAGATCCTTGGTTGTCCATCTAACGACGACAACAAAATAGTATGCCGCGTGGAGAAACCCAAAATTAACTCAACTATTTATGGAATATGAAGGCAAGTTTATGGAATTGAAATATAAACATTAATTCAATCTAGATTGTCCATATCTGTCTAATATTTCAACCAACATCGATAAGGCCAAAGAAATAAAACTATTTAAAGCCGATTTCAGAATTAATACAACAAATGAAATGAAAATATCTGAAAACATACAGTAAATGTTATACATTTATGTGAGTTGTATGGACAAAACAAGATTAATATTTTATGTGATAGTATCAAACGAAGGAGGTAACTTAGTCTATTGATGTACCCTATGTGCTCCCAGCTTTTGTTTCACATTTAATGGCATGTGACTAGATCCTTATGACAAATTAGTAAGATATGAAAATGTAAATACTACATTGTCAAATAAAGAAATGGAGAAAGTCTAGCAGATTCCAAATCAAATATATATTTATTTATAAATGATTCATAATTCTTGAAACATGTCAACGTAATAGGAATATACCAGTCGTTCAAAAGCACTTTTCTCAAGAGGATGGAGTATAGAAGACTGTATAGTACATCATGTTGTTCGAATATACTTGTCACCTCAACATCTGAAATCAACACACAACTTTTTCCAATGGGGCTTTATTCTTAGAAGCTTGCTGATGATAGCATAATTTATCCGAATTTTGATATTGATATTTAATAATTATAAAAAATAAAAGTGGTATATTCTCATCAGCTGGAGCGCGTTCATGCCGATCTGTACGTGTAGAGCCTATTTTCAGCGCTATTTTAAAATTATAAATAATCTAAGTAGGGTTCCGGGAATAAAATTATTTGGAATTTATTCCTCTTTAAAACTGTTATTTGAATTTCTTAAATGTTAATAGCTTAGACGAATAACTTTTTATCATCTTAATTTGTTTATAATTTTGCAATTATTTATGTTCAGTAAAATTTTAAAATTACATTTTTTGCCTCATTCAGAATCCATTAAGTTATCGCACATATTTTAAGAGCTTTATTTCTATTTTTCACTGTTTGGAACTTGTCAAACAGATTAACGAACTGGAAAATGTGTTTTATTAAATTTTGTGTAGACGCCGATGAAGAGTTGAATTACATTAAAAATATTTAATAAGAAAATATTATTATTACTATATTTTTTTGTAGTATCATATAACTTTATGTGTTCTCTACATACAAAAAATTATCATGGACTGTCTTTATCGCCATGATAATTATTTTTTATATGTCTAAGTTTTTAAGAATAATTAAATGTTCTGTTCTTTATTAACTGCTCTATCTACGTATTATAAAGTAGAATTTTCGGTCACTTTCACCACATACAGGTACAAATATATTTTAAAATAAATACCCTCCTCTAAATCTAATAATTTCCTAGTTTCTATATTTGTAAATCTGTCTCTGGGTGTTGTACATTACGATATGAACATTAATATTGCTGTTAAAATAACCGAACATTAATATTCCTACTTTCATTTTGTACATATACAAAATCCTTCGATCTCGTTCCAAAAACCTAGACGCATACACGGAACAGCACTATTCACGAATCCTGACGCGTTTGGAAGTGGAGATGCACATTAATTTCCCCCCGTTGGGCGAGTGGACGAAAGTGAGATGCTGTTACGGATACGGAGAAGACCTAGACTATTGCCGTGGAATATGGTTCTTCGTGAATAAGAAGAACAACCGTAAGTACAAGAACAAGGGCTACTTGTTTGGTGCTCCTCCCGCACTCCACCTACCGCTGAGGTGCTACGTAACTGTTGATTTTTATAGTCAGTGGACTGTCTCAGGCATCTGAAATGTAAAAGTCTCGAGTGCAATTACTTTTGAACTAATGTGAAACCTGTCGGATCGTATTATTGATAGGGGTGTACAACTAAGTTTACTCACTAAATTTTGTTGCTTTTCATTTAAAATTAAAATGTATGTGCATATAATCTAATATATTACAAGCTTAGTTAACTAATTTTCTAGATAAATCATTTCATGAAAATATTTTTGTCGTGATATTAATAGTAAAAATTACAATTTTAATAAAAACAAAATTACAATTTTTCTCTAAATTTGACTTATTATACAAACATAAAGACGACTGAAATTAAATTTGTTCCTTCTCGTCAGTTTCTACCTCAAATAATTTAATTTTAAAAATAGGAGACGCATTGAAGCAACTATCACCGTTACACTGTCAACACGCTGCATTGCAATATAAACCAATTTTTCGACATCCACAAGCATTTTCACTTAAATTATTTGGAGCTGGAAATTGATTCATCGTTATTGGCTCTAATTGATAGGAAACATGTCTCCGTCCTGGATATTCACGAAAAATATTATTACTGTTGGAGATCGCCTTCTCGCTCAGGCCTTCGATAGAAATTATGAGCGATAGAAAGGATCTCCAATCGACGATGCGCTGGAAGGACACTTCGGCCGATCTGGCCGCTACGTTGCAACAAAGACACCTCGGTCGTTCTGACCCATTTGAAGGCAATAAATAAAGAAAACTTATTTTACATACACATCTGCTGCCGATCTGTCTGACTGTGAGTGAACTAGGAAACGCAAGCCACAATAATCCATTAATCCATGATGATCCATAATCCACGGTCCACGTCCACGGTCCATGACATCAGCGCTGCTTGGTCGCTTATTATTGCGTGGCGGCAAGCGCGATTAGTGCACAACAGGAAGGGCGGGGCGGGACGACAATAAATTTTTATTTTATTTAAAATTTACATTGATTACATCATACAACATCGGTACATTTAATAACGCTAATACGCTAAAATATTGATCGCCGACATTTACCTAACCGTATTTGTACCTGTAAATATACTCTTTTTAACATTGAAATGCTGCATCAGATGTAGGTACTGGAGATGACAAAAGACCGTCGGTCTTTTGTGTTATGCCGTTAACAAAAAAAAAGCTAAATCTCACTGTATTTAAATCTCTGATCTACTTGGGTGCACCTTATAATGACAAAAATCATGCTGCACCAGCTTCTTACTTATAAATATGTGATTATACTTCAGCAGCGAGGTGTAAACCTTTGCATTTTCAAATGCGTAACAAATTTGTTTTAACTCTACCGAAAAAGCAGACGTCCTATCACAACCAGTGAAAGCGTAAGAAAAGAATATGTCCCCTGCATTTCGGTAGCGAATTCTCCTAGCTGCTAGATCAAAAAGCAGTCTGCATAACTTTCCTCGAGATGGTTTTGAAAATAAATTTCACGATCATTTGGAGTTAGTGCAGTTAACAAAAACAGTACGTCAATATCTTCAAAAAACTGTAACATTAGTCGACTGTAAGTCAATGGTGTTTCAACATTAATTTTAACTTGCTTTTTTGCCAATACGGACTTAAGCTGTTTTGAGTTTTACCCTTTGTTATTTTCATTATCTTCAAACGCGTTATAACAATATATATTTTCATCACCAGTTATTCCTGTTGCAATCGACGTGATTACATCTGTATCTGAAAAGGAGCAATGTTTTTTGAAACAACCCTTCAATTTTTCTATATCATCTCTTCTATTCGAGCGTTGGTTGAATCACTTTATCAATAACTTTGCTGAAGGATTTTAAGAAATTCTACCATCACCTCAATTATATCTGTATTGTATATTACTTCTTTGATCCATTTATATGCAATGCTTTCAGTAACACTATGCTTAAAAGACCTTCTTCAATATTCATTAATTGCATCTACGTTTGTTCAATTGTCTGGTCCGTAGGAATGCCGAGCTGAAAAATGATCCGAACGCTTGCCGTGAAGTATACTACCGTATATTAATGATACTCTGCAGGATGCATTTTAGTTTGCAATCCTTTTAGTTTGGAAATAAATTTATGAAACCTTGAATTAAGAAAATGTCTTAAAATATGCATAAAACAATGGAATCATAAGCTCAATATAATGTAAATGTAACTCCCAGCCTCTAATTTGTCAGCAGTAATAAAATTTTCAATACATAAACCATCGGTAATAGATTAACCATGATTTACAAGTTTCATTTTCATTTTCTAGTGAGAGCAATTTATTATCGGAAATTTCTCTTAAAATGTTAAATTAATTATTTTCAGTTATTTCTGTTCAATTGAACATTTCGAATATTGTAGAATTTTCTTCATCACTTAATAATTTACAAGCTGTATATTAACATATATAAGATTAGCAAAATCAATCTGAAAATGTTTGTTGTAATGAAATACGGGCACATATGGCACTAGCATATGCATGCCCAGATATTAGATGATCTAGAGTTTTCTGCGTAAATGGTAACAAGAGTTTCTTTAATTCCACTATCACTCGTAAAAAACCAACCCAATCTTACAACAACTAAAGGTTTATCAGGTAAACGTGTTTGACAACTATATCAGATGCTTTTTAAATATAAATAATAATAAAGCCATTTAATCCAAATTTCAATTTCAGTACGCGATATTTGTTAGTAAGTTATTACTTAAAAATTAAAACAAGATTACTTATAATTAATTAGTTAATGTTAGTATTATTTATGAGGTTTGGACCCCTGCTTGGGTAAAGGCCTCCTCCACCTTTTCCATGACACCTGTCGCCCTCGACTTTATCCAGTCGTTGCCTACGACGTGTATTATGTCATCAGCCCACCGTTTTAATTGTCGACCAACATTCCTTTTCCCTATTGGACCTTTCCATCGTGTGGCTTCAATGGTCTACCTTCTGTCTGTGTATCGCGAGATGTGTCCGGCCCATCTCCACTTAATGAGATTATCTTACTAGATAGCCTTAGAGTATCTGTGAGTTTAGTTTTTGACGTATATGTTCGCTCTTAATTTTTATTCTTCTGATTTTCATACTCCTTTCCATTGCTGTTTGACTGCATTCAATTTTTGTTTTATTTTATTAGTAAATGTCCAAGTTTGGCAGCCATACAGCAAACAGGGTAGTAGACATGTTTCATATATTGTTGTTTTCGTATTACAAGCTGGTTTCCTTTTACGATTTCTGTCAGTGACCAAAATTTCTTCAAGTCGCATTGATTCTTGTTATTACTTCTTCTTCGTTACTTGACGTTTTAAATGAGATTTGCTTCCCTAAGTAGATGTATTCGCTCGTATTTTATATTGTTACCTTTATCCTTATCGGACGTTCTCTATTGTTGGTATTTTAGTTTTATTTACATTCATTTCAAGGCCGATTTTGGAGCTTTCGCTGTCTAGAGAGTTCATCGTTTCTTTTAAGTCTTTGGCAGTTTCTGCAATTATAACAATATCATCAGCGAACCTAATATGACTTAGATATTGTCCATCTATATACTCTCCCTTATTTTTCCAGTCTAGTTTTTGGAAAATATTCTCAAGTACTGCTACAAAAATCTTCGGAGAAAGAGGGTCTCCCTGTCTAACTCCTCGTTCCATGTTTATTTCATCTCCTCTAGTTTTTAAATTGACTCTACTTGTACTATTTGCATAGATATATTTCAAGATATTGATGTATTTGTAGTTAATATTTGATTGTAGTGCGTTCCAGATTGAACAATGGCTGATGCTGTCAAAATCCTTGCTGTAATCAATGAAGGCCACATACAGTTTGTTTCTTTGGTTCTTTCTTATCAATGTCATAGGATATTCTCTTTAAAATAATAGATGAAAATAGTTTATATACTTGCCAGCAGGTTTATGGGTCTGTAACTCTCTATATCTAAGGGGCTTCCTTTCTTGAAGAGTAGAATTATGTCTGTACACCATTTTTGGTACTTTTTCTTCTTGTAATATCTTGATCTGTTTCTGTATTTGGTGAAGGGTTGCAGTCTGATTCCCCAAGGACAAGTCGGGTAGGGGAATGGCTTTTTATATAATGGTTGATCAAATATTACAAGTCTAGTCCTCATACCTAAATTTTTAGCACTATTTATAGAAGTAATCATAGCAGTATTCATCGTGTTGTAATCATTGGACCTGAATTGATAAATGATAAAAAAATCCTCGATGTATCGAAATTTTGGGTATTTGCTAGGGGTTTATGAATTCATTCCATTAAATAAATTTATTATCACTCCTGAATATCAAGTACATCCAAACAGTGTTCAATCTATTATGCATAGGGTTCTTGCATATCTGGTACTTTTCTGATAATTTTATCTTGATTTTTCATATCCTACAACTACATAAGTTGGGTATGCTTTAATGGAAGTGTTCGCTTTTAATAATACTGGATTCGGATGAAATCTTTACACGTTCGATTGGATCTCTATACCATCACCTGAAGAATCAATTTCAATGAATCCCAAATAGTGGAAAGTTCGTTTGCCATCAATTGTACTGACAAAATAAGTATATAAAAGTTATTAAAGGCTGATAACGATTTGAACGATGTTTTAAATTCAGACTCCGTGGGTCCATTATCTCAAAAATACTTTTATGGACTTCTCTACACATATCATCTTTTGCAAGGTTACAAAATTAAGTAAAGTGTTCTTTAAAGTCTTATATTATTAATAAGGATTGCATTTGCATGCGCTACCTTTTCTTTTTCATTTTCTCTTTATTTTTCTTTAGCATTCTTCATTTCTTTTTCATTATTTTTGCCTCATTTGCTTTTTACCATAAATTAAACAATTATTTTCCCCGTCCAAGTTCATTGACGTACTGGTCCAAGAGTTTTTTTTCGGTGGAGACAACGCAGAAATTTCGTTTTTCAGATTTTAATTAATCTCAACATATATTTTTGTGTATTTTGTTTCCATATTGTTTGAGCATACACCAACCCAATTTGTATAAATTTAATAAATCCATCTTGTCGTTCAGTGGAATGAAGCAGCTTTTAAACTTTTTAAACTTCTAGTAATTCTATTATTTCTCCTAAATCCGTACTTGTTTGCTGAACTCGATTCCAATTTTTCAAAAATAATGTGTCGTTATTTTCGTTCATTGTTGGCTCTTCCATGTTTAAGCCTGCAGTAAAAAAAACTAAACACTGTAACATTTTGTTTACGATTTTGCTACAAAACAAATGATTTACGATAGTTCTTTTATACGAAGAAAACAATCTATTTATTTTATTCATCAACACTTAACAAAATTGTGAAAAATATTGATTATTGCATTTAAAATTTAAGATAACAAGCCGAAATATAACGATTTCGACGATTTAAGAAATTTTCAAAATCTCTTAGAACTGCCCATAAGAGCTAATGCAAAATACACATTTAGATTACGTGTAAAAACCTTTTATAACAAATTTTAAATCATTGCAGAATATAAAAGAAAGTATTATTTACCTCTATTAACGAATTTCGTCAGCTTTATAATATTACGTATTCCATCAATTATTCACATTCAATACCACAAAATTCATGTCTCGTCGAGTTCGGGCACGTGAAATTTTCTTAAGCGCTTGTTAAAACGTATTTCTACCAAAGTAGTTTTAATTTTCTACAAAATTAAATAATATAATAATCAATAGTACAAATGCTTATGACGCATAATTAAATAAATATGAAATCGGAAAATATTGAGAATAGTAACGAAACACGCATCTCGATAAACTAAATTTCCGTTCTGGATTCTCCTCCACTTCAAGTACCTGCTCCTTGCTCTGAATTGATACAAGAATCACTACAGGTTACACGTACAAACCATAATACCTAATAGCCATGATTATTATAATATAAAAATATAATAAGAGTATGTTAATTTAAAATGAAAAAATTAAAATTTACTGATAGGTAAACATTTTAGTATTTTATCTATAAAACATAGACTAGAAGATTTCCATTAACATATTCAAAATAATCAGATTCCAAGTCAAACTCTTCAGAAACTCCACTAAATGAGACTGCCCGAGACCAGCTGAGGCTGGAGCCTTAAAAATCATAATGACCAAATGTCATTCAAGTCCATCGCGTGTTTGTCCGCATTTCGGCACTGTCATCTCTGTGACAGATGACTGTCACAAACCAGACTATGGCCTGAGACTTAGATCAATTATGCTCCGAGAAAATAGTAAATTTGACAACGGTCCCCTTGCAGTATAAGTCTTCCAGCATTATTTGGACCAAAAATGCTTTCGAGCTCGAAAAGCACGAAATTCAAAAAACTTGCTCTTGTCGTCTATTCAAATGATCAATCTGTTTAAATCAAATATATTAAAACTTATATTAGGTTAGTACTAGAGTTTAAGAATTTGCTTTATTTATGTTAGAAAATTTCAACATTTTTTAAAGTCAACGTTACTAGACCTCATTAGAGCATTTTTATGAAGTATACAAATGTAGAGATTCGTAAAATATGTAAAATGTGATATAAGGGATTGAAATAATATATCTAAAGTGAGTAAATATAGGGAGGAGGAGTTTATTTCCTAATATTATATTAAAACAAAATCCTGTTTGTGGTACTTACGAACATGCGTCTAGCCAACCGCTTACTGCCTAATGGCCTCAGTTAGCCTTAGTAGAACGACAAATAACAATCGACATATTTTGTTGGAATATTATCAAATTTAAGGGACACTATATTTTTAAGAGACATTGTAAAAGTTTTAAAACCTAAACCAGACAAAGCCTAAAAATTGTAATTTCGCAGCTACGCCTCTGTTTGATGGAATACTCGTCACTGTATATAAATTCAATTGAGATGTGTCTATCTATTTGTAAACGATATGGCATTAATATAAACGCTTATTTTCAGGTAAACTGAAAAGGAATGTGTAATTGTAGAATTTCCTACAGTAGCTGTGACAAAGTATACCGAACAAATGAAAATATTGTAACATCTCGGTGACTCCTGAAGTAGCACTGGGTGACGCTGTATCTGCTATTTGTCAGTCTCGAGAAGAGTACTCGAGGTTACACTGGGACGTGGTCAATGGACTGGAAGAGGTATGAAAGGTTTCGAATGCCTGCTAACAGGAACGCTCGAACATTAGCGTTGGAAATGTATCGATACTCTCTTGATATAGCACACTATATTTTGACTGTAGGCCTGTGGAGGGTCCATAAGAAGCGACAAAAGCAACGAGTCGTGCGATAGACGGTCTTGTCTTCGTTCTCATTCGTTATAAAAGCACTGTCACTTGTAAATTTAAAATTATTTTGATTCCTCCCAAAATCATTACTGTCAAATATTATATTGTGTTTGGTGTTACTTTGCTGAAATTTATATTAAAAGCTTGCCCTTCATTGCAGTTAAGATAAATTAGAAATATAACGCTAGCTTAGGTGTTCAACATCTGTCAATGCTCTCGAATCGATATTCATTTCGTTGGATGACGATTCGCAGTGGAAGATTCGGTGGTCAGCGGTGGGTTATGCAGCATGTCAATGCATGCTGAGCAAGGCTCCGTTATTTATAAAACAAACGCTTCAGAATTAACGAAATGAACTAAAACTTTCTCTTTTAGGGAAACAATTTAACGATTTTAAATCGTCCATGTTTGTATCTAACACGTCTAAAACAACACAGTTGAACTTCAAACTAAGATACGTACCGGGATAAAGAGTACATTCTGTAAGCAAGAGTCGTATATTTGTGGATTCGTTTCATTTTCATTAGGAACAAAACATGAAGAATACACTAGAACAAATTGAGTAATTTCTTAATATCGATAAAATGTATAACAATTTTCAAAGAGAAATATAAAATACCGGTTTGTTTTTATAAAATGACAGTAACAAAATTCACCAATTATGTAAACACGTGAACATACCACGTACAATTGACCGTGTGAAAACATGAATTTTCTAAATTTAGACCACAAATAGCCAAGGATTGTCCTTTGATTTATTTATAGTCATTACGAATGCAAAGGGTGGAAGTGGATATGTGTTTAATTTAAGGACATATCGGATGGATTATCGGCATTCTCTGGATAAGGACTTCTTCACCTTTAAATTTCCAAATCATTGCTTTAATCACTTTGGTCATCAATTTTGTTATCACCAAACGCGTCCATTGCATAGTTTTTTGGTTGGTTTAGATTACGAAACATGATAACTACGAGCCAATCTTTAGTTACCAATTGTGCGGTGGTAAAACAAGGCATCCAAGGAATTTAAAAATATAGTCGGATAGTTGGTAGTCTTTAGTTCGTCTAGTAGTTCGTCTTCGTTAATGACATAATCAACAGATTTTAATGAATCAGAAACAGTAATACATTATGAATTGCAAAGTTTAAGTCATCTATATCTTTATTTTATTTAAAATAGCTCGCTCACTCAGCCATTCCTTATTTCTGTGGTTAGCAATCATGTTTGGAAAAAATTCTCGATAAACTCGTCTTTCGATGAGACAAATGCAAAACTAGGTGGAAATGAAATCAATTCGCTCGATTTATCAATAGGAACACAGCCATTACAGTAGTCAACAATTGCTCGAAGAAATCTTCATGAGGATCATTCAGCAATGCAACTCTCATGTTTGCTAACTGAAATTTCTTCATTATTACCACAAACTGGACGATTTGAGGCAAGCGTTAATTTTGTAGAAAATAATACAATAATTAGAGTTAACAAATTAAACTTCGGTTTTGCACGACGAGAAAGTATTACAACAATGACAATGACGACATTTTTTAACTAAGGGCGATGTTTATTCTTCCAATATCCTCTCTTAAACATAAGCCCATCTTGGATGAACAATAAGCCAGCTTGGAATATGTTGTTACTTTCGTGGGGGCATCTGTAACCATCATATCAGTCTGCACAGCGAACTTCAATTCTCTCCGAGTACTTTATCACGAATAAAGTGGCGCCTCACATCGTGTGTTTCGTCCTGGAATGATAACCAACAGTACCACCTGAAAGTTTATAGAACTTTGATTATCACTGTAAATGATTATAGATTTATTCTTCATATGTTTGCAAAAGCATTCTTGAAATTGCTTCAGCCATAAAGCTTTTGTACCAAGGTGGTAATGACATATACTCTTCCGTTGTAGACAGAGCAACTGTAGGTTGTCGCCTTGGTTCCAGCTGATCTTTCCTCCCTGAAAAAGAAATGCGTAACCAGTGCAGGAACGCTGATCATTCTCTGACTAGCCCAGTCAGCATCACAATAGCCATAAGCCATAGTCTCTTCAGAGGTCTGCTTATAACTCAGCCTATAATCTTGAGTGCCTTTCAAGTAACATGACGCGCTTAAAACAATCCAGTGCTGCATTTCGGGCTTGCATTATTATTTGCTTAACATATAACAACCTAATGTCAGGCCTGGTTACTTGTGAAATGTGTAATAAGCATTCAATTATCTCTTGATAAGGAAAATCTATGATATTTGTTTCCTCTGAATTTCCACTCAATTTTGTATTTGAATCCATTGGAGTTTGACCGTCTTACAATACCATACCATACATACCACACCATATTTTTGTAATAACTCTAGTATGTACTTTCTTTGGTCCAAGTATATTATTCCTCTCTTCCTGTCTCGTTCTACATGAATTCCAATGCAGTAGCTCAAATCTCCAAATCTTCAATTTAAACTGATGTCTTTTAATTCTTTTATATAACTTTTGTTTCTTGATTATTAGTAAATAATAACAAATCATCCACATAGACCATAGAAATTATATTATTCTCATTTACAATTCTGAAGTAAATATAGAGAATCTAGTTTAAATCACGATAGACCCATTTCTTTCAGTTTAAAATCAATCTTTTGTTCCATTACCTGCTGAGCCTGTTTAAACCATAAAATGATTTTTTTAGCCAACATACATTTTCTTTTGACCATTCTCACATTGGTGGCTGTTTCATGTAAATCTCTTCTTCTATGTCTGCCAGTAAAGCTGACACGGCATCCATTTGACATATGTCTAAATTATGTTTAACAGCCAAAGCAAACAAGTATCTCAAAGATGCAAGCCTTACAACCGGTGAAAAAATTTCAGTGTAGTCAATTCCTGGTTTTGAGAACAACCTTTTATTACGAGTCTTGCCTTGTATTTTACTATGTATCCATTTTCGTCTGTCTTCGTTTTCCAATACCATTTGCTTTGGTGGAATGTTTATCATCTGGCAGTGTAGTAAATTCCATGTGTTATTGTCAATAGAGATTTGTACTCCTCATCCATTGCCTCCTTCTATTGTTTAGGATTTGAACCTAAAATGCTTCTGCAACAGTCAGTGAATCTGGAACCTGCATAACATACATGAAATTATTACCTTGCATGTTTTGTTTCTGATTTGACCTCAGTGTGATATTTCTTTGAATATCATCATCATCATCATGTAATAATCATCTGTATCAGGATAATATGTTTCATCATCAGTTTTCCTATTCATCACACAAACTATCAAACGAGGTATCATTACTCGATGGTGATGTCTTGTGTATTTGGCGAGCTATCTTAACATTTATTGTGTCTTCGTTTTCTACTGACAAATTCTGTGTGTCAGATCTATCATGTAGAAATGGAGATAGAAGCATGTTGTGGCACTGGCGTGTATTTTCTGAGTGATATTTTCAATGTCATCACATTTTTTGATGAATGTCACATATCTACTAATCACAATTTTCCTACAAACTGGATCAAAGAATCTATATCCCTTTGTGTTCTCACAGTAGCCTACGAACACCAGTGCACGTGATTTACGATCCAATTTTAAACGATTTTGCTTAGAAACATGTACCATAGTCTTCAGAACCAAATATCTTTAAATGTGAAATGTTTGGTTTCTTACCAGTCCATTTTCGTATGGTGTTACCTCCGCCAGAACTCGTGATGGGGATCTGTTGATGACATAGGCTGCAGTAGCGACCTCAGTCAAAAAGGTTTTGCAGTTTTGCTTCAAATAGCATGTACTTAGCACGTTCCACCAGTTCTGTTCATTCTCTCTGGCCCATTTTGCTCTGGTGTATAAAGAGTGCTGGTCTGATGTTTGATGCTAGAAGCTGCTAGAAAATTAGATATTTCTTTATTACAAAATTCTTTCCCATTGTCGCTTCTTAGAATTTCAATTTTCTATTCTAGTTCATTTTCTATTTCAACTTTAAATTTCTCAAACACCGATTTAATATCCATTTTATTCTTTAGACAGTAAACATATACTTTGCGTGAGTAATCGTCTATGAGGTTATTGAAATACTTTCCACCGCCAGCGGACGGAGTCTCCATCGGACCACACAGATCGGTATGAATTATCTCAAGTAGTACATTTGCTTGAGAACCGGAATTCAAAACGGTAGTGTTTGTTTTGCTTCACAACATGGTATACAAACAATATTAATTTCTTTGTTACTTATAGAAATACCCTCAGCACACAATTCTAACCTCTTTACTTTAGCCATATTTAAATGCCCCATTATCTTATGCCATGTAGTTAAATCTGACTTACTTTCACTTATGCATATGCATTACCAGTAACAGTATTGAGTTTGTACATGTTATTGGTTAGTCTCGCCGTTGCTACTAAATACTTATTGACATTGTATTCTTATTGATATTGTGTCAGTGAATTCCACTTTACAGCCACTCTTTGTTAATTGACTGACCAATAACAGGTTTGCACTCAATTCAGGAATAAATAAAACTTTTCTCACCTGGATTTAACATTCATTTCTATTTAACTTGCTTTGTATATTTACTTTACCCATACTTTATATGGAGACTGTTTCACTGTTTGCCACCATTATTTTCTGAATCGGAGGTAATTGTTTATCATACATCCAGTTTGAGCGTCTTGTCATGTGCATTGTAGCGCCTGAGTCAATATACCAGTCATCCTGGTGCAATGTACTGTAAGCTGAAAATTGCTGAAAATTTATTTTGATTAGTTTTCTCTGACTCCGTTTTCTGCAATGTGCACTGATTTTGGAATGCCATATTTTTACAATTGTAACAACGGGGACCCTTTCCTTTGGCTTTGTATTATTAGAGTTGTATTATTCTTGTGCTTAGAAAAAATGCAGAAGTTTCAGATACTGTGACTTCCTGTAAAAGTTCGTTTTATGAAATCCGATGAAATTTGAAGCCGGAACTTTCCAAACCCATGATCATAGGTTTACAGTTGTCCGGTAAATCTGCTAACATGAGTTTTCCCAGCCATTCCAACTTCGAAGCCAATGTTCCGCAATTTATACGCTGCCTCATGATTTTTTCACATATTCTTCTATACTAGGACAGTTATCCAATGAAGTGTTGATTAAATCCTTCAGTAAGCCAACTTTTCTAGACAGCCCAGAGTCTTCAAACGCATTTTGAAGGTTTTTCCAAACTTGTTTCGACGACATGGGATTTTCGATGCACGTAATTTATCGGTTCGACCAACAAAATTATCTTTGACTTGGCTTTACATCTTTCTTCGGATCGACCTCGGTACCAGAATCAATACATTTCCATAAGTCATCTATTCCAAATATGACTTGACTGCGAATTTCTACGTTGAGTAATTTTCCGGCCGGCTAATTTCTCAATTTGTAGGGTTAATGGCCATTGTTCACGGAGTGGTTCAAATTCACGATTTATTGTACTGTACTTTAAAACTTTGCAACAAATATTTAATTACTGATCTAATAAAGGTATAGAGACCGCCCATAACCTGTAGAAAATAATATAATTATTCACAAATTAAACTTCGGTTTTGTACGACGAGAAAGTATTACATGACAATGGACATTTTTTACTAAGGGCGATGTTTACGTTCTTCCAATGAATTTCATCGGCAGCAGTCGATTTTGGAATGACTGGCGGCGTTTGGCGAAAATCGCCAGACAGTAAAATCATTGCGCCTCCAAATATCTTGAGTCTTTACGCAGATTTTTAATATCCTGTCTAATGCTTCTAATATGCGTTTGTGCGCCATTGTGCATTCGTCCCAGTTTATAATTTTAGCTGCTATTAAAATTTTGGCCATTTTGGCCAGAGTTTTTCGCAATCAATGTTACATGTTGGTTGTTCAATGGTTTGAAGGTTTAAGGGTAATTTTAACACTGAATGAGCCGTACGGTAACCTTCTATCAATGTGGCGGCGCTATACATTTGGCGCCATAATGTCGGATCACGCACATAGTCTCGCACAAATAGTTCGCACATGTCTTCGATCAAAAGCAAAGCCTTAACCAGGCTTTGAACTTCCTCTCTCAAGATCGGGATTTCTTGAACTGATTCGAATCTGATGTAAAATGTCTTCTGACATGTTGTCCTATTTGTTCCATAGGTCACTTGGATTCGATGGAAATCACGTCGAAATGATGATAGAATAATGTCCGTATCTGACTTGGATAGATATAGATGCTTCAGCGAGTGTCGTATCCCAATGATTATCGTTTTCAAGCAAATTGAGCTCTTGAGATGTAGTACGAAATGTAGGCTACACCACTATCAACAGTTCGTAGTGATTCAAATGATGTTGAACATTCACCAGTAACAATCGCGAGTAGAAGTATTCATCGTTCTTGGGATGAACTGTGTAAATACGACCAAGAGCATCAGTATAGCATACCTGGATGGCCTAAAACAGCATTGCCTTGCTTCCGACGTTGAAATTTTTTGTTGTAGCGTTCCAAGTGTAATAACGTGGCATCTCCGAGTAAAGGAATGTTTTGCAAAAGGGTTGCTTTAACAAATCTCAAAAAACTGGTTAACGTTGTCGCTGGAGGTGTTTCAGCTCGTTGAGCCGCATTCGACGCAGTGAAATATATCGTTCACCGTTCTCCAGATGCACTGCCAAATGTACAACAGTTGTGAATTCAACGTTCGTGAATAGGGAATGAGAATATACGCCAAATCTCCTCATTACAGTTCACAGATCGGCCCCAAGAAAATGACCAATTTCATCATTGGCATCGTAGGTTTGAATGCAAAACCACCATATCACTGCCTTTCGTTACATATTTGCAGATGTATTTGATCGACTTTACTGAATGGCAAACTCAATATTACAATGTGTCTTGAATGTTTTGGAAAGAAGTGGCGAATATGGAACAATCCAACTGTTGACTACAACATCGTTCCCTTTCACTTTTGTTGTGATAGATCGACCGTTATCATCAGGTGATCCACGCCGATATAGTGGATACCCATCATTGCCGGTGATAATTTTCGCCGTCCGTTGTCGTGGATAATGTTTTGAACATTTGCCATTGACCATGCACGGTGATTGAGGGTTGATGGCACGCACGGCCATGAATCATATTCGTACTAACAACATCATGTTTTTGGATCGGTTATGGGATTAGCAATCTCGGCACATATAATATCATCTACTCGGTCTGATTGAATTCTTTCAACTAATCAAAGTACAATGTGTGCATGCGACAAACCTCTTTGCCATTCTATTGAATACATCCAACATCGAGTAGTCCCAAAGCCGCGTTGCTTAACAATGTAGTTCATCATTGACTGGAGTTTTGCTTAAAGACACGTGTAGTGATGTCGTGTCGATCACTTGATGTTTGTTCAGGACGCAACATTTGAACAATTTCTTTCCATTTCGGATTGCACGTGAAGGTAATAAATAACTCTGGCCGACCATAAAGATGAACATATGTCATTGAATATTGCGCATATGACGCGGGCAACCTGTGTACGGTAGGATAGTCAAGGAAATCGACCAACGTTACCTGCATTTCCTTCAGTGCTAATTGCAGTAAATGAATATACTCCTCCGAAGCAGTTTTGCTTGATTTAACCTAAAAGTTAGACGCTCTTTCGACTTTGACATACATGTCGACGCAATATTGCTGAACAATCGAAAATATCGCAGCAAATGATTGTCAGCATTTTAACGAATCATCAAACGGTATGCTTAATAATTCATCGAGCTAACTTTCTTGGTAGTTTCTCACAAATAAATAAGTAAAATTAGTATTGTAAATTAAAACTTACATTCATATTTTGGAGGTTAAACTAAAATTTTTATCAGCGTGGCAACGCGTGAGAGTAATGGGGCCTTTGCGTCTGGATGGGCTCGGAACGGATTTTGATTAAATTTTACTTTTGTATAGTTATATCTTTGTTTAAGTTTAGTTTTAATTTTAGATGTAGGTAATTGTAAATTATTATATGCTTTGTATATTAATTGTTCAACTTTGTGATTCTTTAAATGTAAATGTGATTTTTTGATGAATATAGTAAAATCCTTTTATGCATTTTACCACTAAACTACCCGAAATATATTTTTGGGTATTTCAAAAGTATAAAAAAATATTTACCAATATTCTTTAAAACAATGAACGTCTTATATCTTAGTGGGCTCTTACCACTCCAGGAAATGGGTAAATATTTCTTGGAAACCATAAATATTCAAGCTAAATATTTGTCATATTGAAGTAAAACTATGAAAAACTAGTCACCATTCAATGGATTTATCATCTTCATGTTGAAATGATAACCATCATTGCTTGCCAAAACATTAGCGGATTGCATAGAATCATATGAACTATGTGTTTCATGTATTCGTTGCAGCTGTCCAGTATCGCGACGTGAAAGCATGATATCGCGTGATTCCAAGTTTTCACCAACAATCAGGATTGCAACTTCATCTAACACAACACAAATGCATTTGTGTCGGTTGGATTTCTGTTAATTAGACAGATTAGACCTTGAAATTGCAATGTCAAATGTCAGCAAACATAATGGCCGACATGGCTGCTATTATAAAGGTCATATTTGTTCTTTGAAATCAAGGTTTTTGTGACTTTTCATACTTATTCTGTTAACCAGGGCTGCGACGATTCAAACTAATCCAAAATCATCTAAATCGGTTTAGCCGTTCTCGAGTTATAAACGGTCCTACTAACACGACATTCTTTTAGGTATACAGTTTCTTCGTCTCGAATATTAGTCGTTCATTGCTGAATAATATCTCTTATATTTCCATGACACGCGGTCCTGAGCTATCAGTAACTCACTGGAATTGCTGTTATCAAAGGTGGGTGACTTCTAGAATGACAGTACCTTTTGACCATGTTTCTCTTACTTCACCGCTAATATACACTCGTTCACGTTATCAAAATTTTATCACGACAGCCAAATAAAAAGAAATACCCAAGAAGTTAATGAGATTACTTGAAAATTTTTCTCTGGGTTTGTATCGAGCACTGTACTGTGGAGGAAAATAGCATTTCCTCATTGGGCAACGAGGAGCGGAAACTTGACTGCAGCGATGAGGTTTGTTACCGTCACATCTAAAGACTAAATACTCATAATAATTGAGAATAACGTTTAATCTGTCAGTAGAAGAATTGTTATCGGATCCTATTAGACTACTGGGAGAGCGCAAGGATGATGACTGTCAATTTATCCAAAGGAACGTAAAATGGAATGGATGTGAGAAAGAGACTTAGGTACGTGAAGGCACTATATAGACCTTTGCAGAAGTCAAAGTTACCGTCTAATACGTTGTGTGCAGTAAGGCATTGGCATCATGCACGAAAGTATAATTTTACGTTAATCTGCCGCAAACCTTTGAAAAGTATTAGCAAGTAGGTGGCGGTGCATCACTCGCGGAATCTCGTTGCCTCTTCCGTTCGGTTCTAGCTGAACTGGGGAAAAAGTGTAATGATGTTTTTAACTTGTTCAATTTATTCGGTTTACTCTTGATTTCGAGAGCACACATTCACATGACGACCGGATGGTAACATTAAGTCCATACGCCACTTCTGCTACAATGTCGTCAACAGCACTTGACTGTCTGTAGTCGTACTTTAACAACATTTTATTTACATCAATAAAAGGAACTTGTTCTGCGTTCTAATATGAGTTCTTGAAGAATTCAGAAACAACAATGTTTCTTAACTTTGTTCAAATGAATATCCTTTAAAATATGATAAATTATCATATTTCCATAGATTAAAAAAATAGTACATAATTTTACAATATTTCACAATTTAATAACATCTCAATGCCTCCCGTGATATACCGTGAGATAGCGTAAAATAACGGTCAATTTGTAAATATATGTATGTATGTTAATATATATTTACATGCCATCACACTTTTGACGTCTTCCCGTTCTACATTATTATGACGTCTACCTGTTTTACCTGTACAAGCCATAATATTTTTAAATCTGCTTTTATATCATTAGATAGTAACTGTTGCAGTGGCTGTATAATTTAATATTCATGGGTTTTTGAATGTATGCAATTTATAGGCATTCTACTATACATTTGAACCCACTTCTATTCTCATTTCTATATGACGTGTTCGAATATTTTTACAAGTTAATCGACATTAACACCTAAATGCCTTCCTTCTGTTCATTGACAAACATTGCCTTGTCTCTGTTTTTGTCGAAGATTGGCAACCTCGCCGATAAAATGTTACGTGTAATACATTTTGACATTGTTAATTGAAGTCGTTATTTTTACCTGATTAATTATTTTTACCCAACTGTCGCAGAAGGAGGATAATGCATCCTCCTTCTGTATGTAATATGTGTAAGTATATAAGTTCATATAGACAAACATCGTATCCGGTTATAATCCATAATAATATTATAAATGCGAGTGTCTACTTGTTTGTTACATTTTCACACCTACGCCGCTGTACCGACTTTAATAAAATTAAGTACGTGGATAATTTAACACCAATTGAAAATTAGTATAGGCAATTTAGGTTTGTTTGTCTGTCTGTTCGTTTATATGTTTTTTCATCGGCCAACAATAGTTAAAATTATTTTAATGATCTTTCAGTGTACTAATGAAGCACATCATTTTATTATACATGAGCTATTTTATTTTGCTGTTTGTTTGTTTGTATGGCTACTTATAACTGGACAATAATTTAACCAATTTTGTTGAAATTGGACACAAAACTGATAGAACCCATTGTCAATGAAAGAGGCCATCCACAAATAACGTCACACAATTTTAATGATTTTATAGCCCCACCTCCTTGTCATAGATGGTCACATTTGTATGACTCCCTCTTTGATGTGACGTCACACATGCGAATTCAAATTTAGAAATTATTGAAATAGCATTTCCAAAATTATTTATTTATTTACATTTATATAAATTTTCATCAAATTAACAATAAATCGAACACTTTATAAAATTTACAAATAGTAAGTAAGGCGAGACATTTTGCTACAGTTAAACTAAATATTTTAGTTTTATACATGTGACATCACATAGCTTATGAATCCCTCCCCCTTTCTGACCCTGTCACGATGTCACACTTTGTTGATACCCTTTCTTCCCTTTGATGTGTATCACAATTTGTAGATGACCCTTCAATATAGGTTTCTGTTTTTTGTATGTTTATCCATATAATTCATTATAAATAGAGATTTGAAAGTCATTAATCTTTATTTTGCTGGCCATGTTTATTATTTGCTTTGTTTAATGAAGGAACGTTCATATAAAGGTGTTTAAGTGAGCGGTGAAGATCGAGAGGAAGAAAGGAGTGAGATATAGTGTAAGAGGATTAAGTAGAGCGAAAGCAAAAGTAAGGGCGATTATCAAAATTACGATTGTAACTACCTGACTAATAATAATGGTTTAATAATTAAAAAGCCATAGTGAATTAAACAAGTAATACAGTTTTTACACTGCGTTTTTTGTCACTATTATATGCCATTATATAATAATACTAATAAATGCTATATAATATTGCTAATGTGATACTTTATGACAATATTTTTGGTTGTTTGTAAAGCAATTATATATAAACGACTAAGTGGATTTAGATAAAATTAACAAATAAACAGAATAGTTTTTGAATTATGCGCATGATGTTTTATACCTGCCACTAAATCAATGCAACCTTATATCTATGCAATAATTTACAAGAAATTCGAATCGTATCGGAAGGCGATCGATATTTATCTAATACCTTTAAACGAGCAATCCTTGTATATTTGTTTGTTTATATACCAGCTATCTCGGAAACGGCTCTAACGATTTTCATGAAAAATTTATATTCAGATAAAGTTTAGTGTTTCAAGTTTATCTACATAGTTGTTTTTCCTGGAAAACGCGATTTTCCAAGAAAAAATTAAAACCGGGATATGAATGCTTACTTACTAAATATATAGATATTTCGCCACGGTCTTTATAGTTGCCGTGGAGCAGCTTATCACGTATCACGCATACTGTGCAGAAGATCGAGTTCGAGCCTGGGGTCGCTTTTTAATTTTTATTATTATGACAAGCATTTTATCTTGCAAGTTAAATTTGATCCACTTCCGGTTTTTTTAAAATTAATTTTATCAAAATAACCTAATATTAGTTTTTTTATTTTCATGGTTGTTTTGGAATATTAATTTGAAAATGTGAGTCGTCAGTTGTGGTTCATTCAATGGGAAACGAGTGCCATCTTGTGTTAAAAGATAAAACTACGATCTCAATTAGATCTCAATACGATCTCATTAGTAGCACTAAGTAAGTAGTAAAATATGTCGAATATACAATAATATAACAAACTGCACAGAAATCATTAAAATATTTTGGAAACATTAAAATCGCCTCAGACAATATATATAATTTAGTATACGACACTTGATATTTTACTGGTGATAATGGACTGTTTTTAATCAGCGAAATGAAGTGACATTAGTTTACAACTTGGTATATTAACAGTGTTTTATACACTTAGTGTATCAAAATAATCCGAGCAAAGCTCGGTCCTTAGCTAGTTGGAATTAAGAGCACTTTTGAAGGGGACGCAGGTTGGAATAGAGAACCAGATCGAATCAGAAATTAGTGTGAAATCGGAATTTAAATCTGATTCGGTATTCCGCATCGGATTGGTATTTATATTTACAAGGTTAATTAAAAGTAAATGATGAGTAGATTGTATATACACATAGGCAGAGCACCGAGTAAAAGCTAATGAAAAATATTTATTGATTTTTGAAACAAATCTTTTTCTAAAATTGTGTAGGTACATATTCATTATACCTTTATAATTTCTGTTAGAAAATTTAATAACTGTATTTTTATTTATCACAACTTAGCGAAATAACTTAACGATTGATGGTAACCAAGTAATCAAAGCGTTGTCTCAGAACCCAACAGGATTCAAATAATTTGCATACTGTACTATCGAGTTCAGAACTATTCTGACGTGTGCCTTGACCACGAGAGCTTTTAACTCAAACGATTTGTAGCGTGCGTCGAAAATTTTAGGCGTCGATTTCGGACGATGTCATTATACACACTGGCGAATGTTAGACCCAGTATATTAGAAACGATTAATATAATGGGTCAGCGTGCAGTGGTTAAGAACAAGCGTCTTAACCTAAAATAAAGTTAAGAGGCAATACTTTTCACCTACACACATTATGATCAAAATTGTAAGATCAAAAATAAGTTTTAATGTATTTTATTGAAATGAAAAAAAATGATAAACAATAAAATATTGTTTTAAAAAAATTAAATCATATTATTTTAAAAGAATAAACTTATATATTACTTTAAAATATTTAAATAGTCCATTTGTTAAAAACATTTTAACAAATGGCGAAAATAAGTTAAAAATTTGTTTTCAACAAAGCATTGAAATTTTTAACCTTTTGGCGTGATCTTATTGAGCATGTGTATGAAAAAAGCTTCACTAAGCGAAAAAATTTATTTCAATTATTTAAACATTTTTTAATGCACAAAGAGAAAGTTGGAAAAATTTTTTAATTAAATGTCTAACTTGTAATAATTAACTTTAGTTAATTTTCCAAAGTAAATTCTTTGAAGTGTTCTGAATTCACCAAAATATATTCAATTTTTTCTATCTATATTTTAATACCTTAAAAATTATTTAGCGTGATGTACTCGATTTTGACGCGCTACCTTAAAATGTCGCGCAGACCCATTTTCAGCGTTAAATTAAAATTGTAAATAATGAAGGTAGAGTTCGAGGTAAACAGTTTTATAGGAAGTTTCCTCCTCTTTGAGACCTTTTTTAAATTTCTTAAATATTAATAGCTTACGAGATACCGCTGAAAAAATTACCTTTTTTCATTTTGAATTATTTATAACTTTTAAAATGTTTATGTGCTAATGAAAGCTTTCAATACATTTTATAAACGTTATTCTGGATCGAATGAGCTATCACACGTATTTTAGGGACCAGTATCTCTATTTTGCACTAATTTCAATTTGTTACCTAGACTATAAAAGAGATTTATATTACAAATATTTTTACTTCTCGTAATTAACATACCTAAGCAAAATTATACTTTATTTAGAAAACACCAAACAATAATTTTGTAGTTCCACGAGCAGAAGCCGTTGGCACAACTAATATACTAATATTATAGAGATATTCGGAAATCCTAATAAATGCCTGATTCATTAATGTAGAGCTAGCTGATAATGATGCTAGAAATACGAAATTTAGAAAGTTGGTTATTTTATTGGAAGAAAAAGTGGATAAAATAATTAAAGAAAATTCTAATTCTAAGTCTGTAAACAAAGTAAAATTATTATGAAATATCAATTAATTTCTTCGAAAATAGGGACACGGGTATTAATATTTCCCTGAGGGGCAAAATACGAAACAAGTGCTTGAATGAAAGAGTTAAGTTTAAAATTTATTTAATAGAATTATCAAACCTGCTTTTCGTCTATTTAAAATCTAAAAATATGAAAATCAGGTTTCTTTTTCTAAAAGACTAAAAAAAATCATACCACTTTCTTCCTTTTATTTGTAGGTTATTAACTCAGCGGAGTGCCTGTGTTACCTTTGGTAAAGAAAGAAATTTTATTACTTTATCTCATTTAATACTGTTCTATTATCCATGTTTACTCTATATGGTAGTGTAGAAATTAGAAACAGGACATTTAAATTTTGTCTTTATCCGTACGGAGACTTACGAACTGCTGGTTTGTTGTAAATAATACAAAATCATTTATGATGCAAGTACAATATGATACAGAATTAGCAAAATGGAAATGTTATGTACAAAATGTATTTTCCATAGTTTTACATCTATAGCTATTTTCTCAATATCCCTCAAATCTAAGAAATTGCGAAAGAGTTTTTTAATTATTTATAGTAAATTGTAAGCCAAGTAGGATTTTCGTAACATTTTAATACTCATATGTTTAAGAACTACATGTTATTTTTAAAGAAAATGGATTATTCAACAGACGTTTTAAAATGGAATAAAATTGTTTAAATTTTTTCAAAATCGCGATGGAATACAAAATTGAATAAAAATTTATTCATACACTTACTCTATTTTTCACATAATTCAATAAAAATATTCATTAATTCAAAAATAATATTAACTTCGATTTTTTAAATATTTTTATAACTCCGTTTATTGTAATTTAAAGATTGTATTATAAATTATAACTATAAAAATGTCATGATCTTATCACCAACATTCAATAATAAGTAATGTGAGATAATATGTTTATAAATATTTATTGCTTGAACAATAATCACCATTCTTAAAATATTAGAAAGATTATAGGTTGCATGTAGAGTTGCCAACCATACTTTATAATAACATCCTACTTTATTTTTAGTAATTATCTTATACTTTTATATACAAATAAGAGTATGCAAAATACTCTATTTTCAACCTTTAGTGTGATCCGTAAAACAAAATACTGGTTATGAATAAAATGAGATTACAAAAATTCAAAAGTCGTCACTCAAATATTCAATACAGTTATCAGTAATTTTGAATTTTCATTGATATGAGCTTAAATTATATGATAAAATGGTTTGATTTTAGCGAAGATAACTGGTTTCTCAATACTTCTAACATGCCTTTGAAAAATGAGGTAAAATTGAACATTTGAAATGTATTATTACAAAGAAATCAAGACAGATTAAAAATTAATATGGACGATATGTATTCCGAATATATAAGACAAAGAGATCCAGAAAATTCACTGATGGTAATAAAAGAATTATCAGTGAAAAGTACAGTTGAAAAATGGTATATAAAAAAATGCATCTAATAACCAAATATAATAAAAGTTATTATAAGCTTTTATTGAAGAGTTTTTCAGTAATGAATCTAAAGTGGCGAGAAGAGAAATAGAGCATCAATAAATTTAATTAAAAACGAATTGTTTTATTTATTTAAATTTTGCTTATCAAACAAGCTTTGCAACCTTTAAAGGTAACGAAAAATTGTTAGCATGTGCTAAAAGCACACAAAAATACGTTTTAAAGCAATAAAAACATAAAATTTGAAAAATACTTTTTTTCTTCCCTAATACTTTATTTTTTCTATCCAAACCAGTTTATACTTTTTTTGTGAAAAGTTGGCAACTAGTTGCATGTTATGATGCCAACAGAATACAGTATAAACAGACACATAGGCTTCAAATTAAAATTTTTGTGTTTATGTGGGGATTAACAAAAAACGCATTTAGGTGAAACACAACTGCTTCCTTAACTTAGAATTAATAAATTAAAAGACTGTTATAGTAATTGATTGTGCGAAGACAATTTGAAATATTTTTGTAAATAAGTACTTATCTGTTCCGTTTCCGGCTTCAGAACTGTCAACATCGTAGTGTAGCTCAGTGAACTTAAGAAATAAAATAAATAAACGTAATTTATGGTTGCTAGTTTTCGTCGGTGAAATTACTGGGACCTCCTGGAGTGCTTAGAAACATACGGGGAAGTGCAATTATTCCATCGTGGGACCACATCACAACTATTACATTGGAGGTTAGAAAACACGAAAATAACAAATCATTCGCTCCGTGGCACTAGTCGCAAACGTCAACAATCAACGACATAAAAGCAGTGTTGCCAATCCATAAAACAATTCTACGATTTCTACCATATTCCACTATTGCGCTTCGTTACGCAGAGAAAAGATGGAAGGTCAATTTCAAATGTTATTTGAAAAATGAAATTGGAAATGCAGAAGTCAAAATGCTGAATTGAAGGATTCTATAACAAATAGTATTATGGAAAAGATGGATGAGAAACTAATCCCTGTTATAGAAGAAAATAAGAAACTGAAGACTAAAGTAGAAAAACTGGAAGAGAAATAGAATACTTAAGAGGGGCAGAGAAAAACAATAATATTGTAGTATTTGACAGAAGAAAACGAACAATCCTCTACTGAACTAATACAAAGCTAAAAGAACCTTCAATCTAGATATGAATATTAAAATCGAAAGGAATATGATATCAACAAATTTACCGCCTAGGTAATGGGAAGAGTGACGAAACAAAACAAGACCGGTACTATGTCGTTTACAAACAACTGGAAAAAGACCGAAATTATCAAAATAAAAGAATCTAAAAAATATATATATATACGGAGGACTACTCGAAGGATGTGTTGGGGAAAAGAAAAGAGCTACATAAGCTAATTGAAGAGACAAAAGGGTAATAGAAAGAAAACAACCAAAGAGAAAGGAAAAAGGCAAACATCGCCACCCTCTTCGGACAATAATCAAAAAAAGCTACAAACAGTAAACACAATGAAGACAAACAGGACAAATGCTTTTGAGTTAATGCGACATAGATCCAGCTCCTTTTCGAACATACCTAACACTA